>JALPQI010020776.1:0-25309 GCA_025490895.1 Thaumatotibia leucotreta | reverse complement strand
GGACAAGGCGGACTGATACTCGTAATCTGGTGAAGGCCGCAGGAGTCCGCTGGATACGGGTGATGCAGGACCGGTCATTGTGGCAATCTTTGGGCGAGGTCCATGTTCAACAGTAGACGTCGTTCGGCTGATGTGATTACGATGATGATAATTAGTGTTGTAATTTAGTAAATAATGGTATATTTTATGAATAGCATCAAAAATTTCACATAAAGATACTTAGACAAAAACACATTTGGGGATTCCTCATGCTTTGCCCTGAATTTTTTTTCAATTAACTCATTCTTGTGGGGTATCTATGTGATCGTCAGGGTGAACATCAACAAATGGAGCTGCGATATACCTACGTCAGGAGTTATGGTACTAGCAATGTGCCAAATGTGCGCCAAAAGTCGAACAATGTGGTTTTTAAATTCCAGAGAAACATATTTAAGAAATTATTGACTCCCGCCATTCTGAAGTAAGGTTGGGGGGGGGGGGTATTTCCAGTTCTAGCTAATGGAAGCCGGAAGCCACATGCCACCACATGAAGTACTGCCTAAGATTAGTGCTCACAATATGCTTCCACATGTATTCAGAGAGCCGTTAAAAATAATATGGAGCTGAATAAATTACACTATAAGCGCCTGCTTATTTGAAATAGCAAACACAAAAGATGCAGACGTTTTACATCTAAAGTTGGATTTACACCAAACGAACGAATGCTCACTTTATCCCCCACTCTACGAAATCAACGAAATTCGAAGAATGAAATACGTTATTTTTAACGAACGAATTTCGTGGAGTGGGGATACCTTAATATTGCTAGGAGGAGTTGGTAAGTCAGATCCACGTTATTGGCCAACATTATTTTTTATAGTCATATATTCATTATTTTTTATGAGTATGAAAAATAATGAATATCCCGGTAACCGAAGACAAAAACACAGTCAAATAAATGATCTGTGACCATATATAACACGGACGTCTAACGCCGCCTCAAAAATGCCCCCAAAGCCAATTGTTCAATTGCACCAAGATGGGCAGGACATAGCTCTTTTCTTAACACTGCGCATATTTCGGCGCACCATCTTTGACATATTATGTTTATAGAATATAGCCAATAAGAACTTTGATGGACCAATGACAAGTAGTTTTAAATGGCGGTTTAAGTTGTTATAGGTTGATATTGAAATTCATTACCGTGATGCGTTGAATAGGGGGTGACACTTGTCAACTAAAATTCAGGACCGTTTTTGAAAGGCAAAATAATTTAGTATGGCGTGCGGCTTCCATGTTTTATTTGTTCGTAGTAAATGACTGTGTTTTTGTCTTCGGTTACCGGGATATTCATTATTTTTTGAGTGGTGCATTTGTTTCAGAAAAGCGCTGTATTGTATGTCTACAAGCCTCGGCCTCGTAGCCGAGAAACAGGCTTGCAGGCTTTGTATTCAATTACTATTCTAGGTATACATTCATACGAGCCGTGTAGTGGCGGCAGTAAGAACACATTTGTCACCACCCCAACTCTTCCCGCGGGTGTCGTAAGAGTTAACTAAGGGATGGAAATGTCTCTGACCATTCTTTGATAGAAGATTGGTGATGGGCATCAGCGGAGATATTACTGCGATCGCCAATGGCGATTATGGGCATAAACCTCCTAATGCGTTTACCATCATTTCAGCCGTTACTTGCCCACTGCTGAGCATAGGCCTCTCTTATTGTACGCCACTGGTCCCGGTCCTGAGCTAACCTCATCCAAAAGTGACCCTTCCGTGCACCCATCGAGCGGTCGGACGCCCTGCGCTTCTCCCATCTGAAAGCGGCCACCAATCCGTTAACGTTTTGATCCACCTGCCATCACGCTGCCTGGCAATGTGTCCTGTCCAACTCCACTTCAGTTTGGTAATAACGTCTCCGACGTCTTGCACTTTCGTGCGACGTCGACTCTCGGTATTCCTCACACGGTCTCGTAGCTTGATGCCGAGCATGACGCGCCATGGCTCTTTCTGCTACTCTTATTTTGTACATAGCCTCCTTAGTGAGCGTTCATGTCTCGGCGCCGTATGCCATGGTTGACAGGACACATTGATTAAAGAGACGGGTTTTCAGGCATTGTGGAATGTCAGCGGGTTTGAGGATATCCGCTAGTTTGTTAAACACCGCCCAACCCAGCTGGATTCTTAATTCTTCTGGACGCATTGTTAATAGGAGAAGCCTTCGTCCAGCAGTGGACTGAGATAGGCTGATGATGCGTGTATATATGCGAATCCGCCGGCTGAGTAACCTACGCCCATACCATAAAAAAAACTGAAAACGTGAAAGTACTGCCTAAGATTAGTGCTCGCAATATGCTTCCACATGTATTCAGAGAGCCGTTAAAAAATAATATGGAGCTGAATAAATTACACTATAAACGCCTGCTTATTTGAAATAGCAAACACAAAACATGCAGACGTTTTACCTACATCTAAAGTTGGATTCACACCAAACGAACGAATACTCATTCTATCCCCCGCTTTACGAAATCAACGAATTTCGACGAATTAAAAAGTTCTTTGTAACGAACGAATTTCGTGGAGTGGGGATACCTTAATATTGCTAGCAGGAGTTGGTAAGTCAGGTCCACGTTATTGGCCAACTCGGGGTACGCAGAGTACGCACACTGATACAAAATTTCATACAAAATTTAATTCCTAGGCCGGGAAACATTTTATTTTTCTACACGCATTCAATACTCATTTATTTGAGTGTGTTTTTGTCTTCGGTTACCGGGATATTCATTATATTTAGAGTGGTGCATTTGTTTCAGAAAAGCGCTGTATTGTATGTCTACAAGCCTCGTAGCCGAGAAACAGGCTTGCAGGCTTTGTATTCAATTACTATTCTATACATTCATACGAGCCGTGTAGTGGCGGCAGTAAGAACACATTTGTCACCACCCCAACTCTTCCCGCGGGTGTCGTAAGAGTTAACTAAGGGATGGAAATGTCTCTGACCATTCTTTGATAGAAGATTGGTGATGGGCATCAGCGGAGATATTACTGCGATCGCCAATGGCGATTATGGGCATAAACCTCCTAATGCGTTTATCATCATTTCAGTCGTTACTCGCCCACTGCTGAGCATAGGCCTCTCTTCTTGTACGCCACTGGTCCCGGTCCTGAGCTAACCTCATCCAAAAGTGACCCTTTCGAATATCGTCCACCCATCGAGCGGTCGGATGCGCTGCGCTTCTCCCATCTGAAAGCGGCCACCAATCAGCTAACGTTTTGGTTCACCTGCCATCACGCTGCCTGGCAATGTGTCCTGTCCAACTCCACTTCAGCTTGGTAATAACGTCTCCGACGTCTTGCACTTTCGTGCGACGTCGAATCTCGGTATTCCTCACACGGACTTGTAGCTTGATGCCGAGCATGGCTTTCCGCTACTCTTATTTTGTACATAGCCTCCTTAGTGAACGTCCATGTCTCGGCACCGTATGTCATGGTTGACAGGACACATTGATTAAAGAGGCGAGTTTTCAGCCATTGTGGAATGTCAGTGGTTTGAGGATATCTGCTAATGTGTTAAACGCTGCCCAACCCAGCTGGATTCTTAATTCTTCTGGTCGCATTGTTGATAGGAGAAGCCTTCGTCCAGCAGTGGACTGAGATAGGCTGATGATGCGTGTATGTATGTGACTCCGCCGGCTGAGTACCTACGCCTATACCATACAAAAAATAACGGATTGCAAGCCCTAGTTCCTAGTGCAGAGCCCGGGACTCCCGGCCTCTTCACTAATCGTACTATGGTGACGAAATTCACCTTTACTTAAGGAAAAGATGTAACTATATCAGTCATTTGTTATCTTTTAGTAATCTATTGTAAAATTGTTAGTATTTGTTTCACTTCGCGTAATGTGGCAATGGGGTTCGCGAAACTTGATTTAATAGTTTTTTGTTAATGCTACCTATCTATCAAAGAGCGTAGCTGTGTTTGCATAGAGAATCGGACCTTGCGTGCCCTTGTACCAAATGCTTAAGCCAGTGGCCTATACCACAAAACTTTACAAGCGTACAATTCTACAAAATTGTATAAAATCCCATACAAAAAGTTGACAATTTTGTAGAATTGTACGCTTGTAAAGTTTTGTGGTAAAGGGGCCAGGCGTCCACATGTTCGTATCGTACGCATCGGACGCATCTCATCGCATTTCTTCCACTGATATTACGATACGTACGGTGTGGAACAGTGGACGCACTTGTATGGCTTTCTATATAAAGAATACTATATGCGATGCGTCCGATGCGTACGATTCGGGTCTGTGGACGCCTAGCTTTATCGTATTTTATTTAAGAGCTCTCATGACAAATATTATTTACTGTCAATTTGAGCTTTCTGTCTTTATTATTTTCTGAGGTATGATTTTTTATTTTTATTTTCATAATGACCATTATTTTCAAAATTGGCTAATGCAATTCACATGAAATTTTGAACAAAAATATACATGTAATGACTCATAATACCTATATATTCTTAAAATAATACTGAATAAGTAGTGTCAATAAAAATCTTGGATAAATGTGGAAACAGAACTTCAGTTTTTTTTTCTCGTTTCTTATAATAGCGACACCTACAGGTCTTTGTCATGTGATATCCTATATTAAGACCTGCTACATATATTTTTTTCACAATAATTCAATTGGGTACTTACACTAGAAAAATGAAAAATAAGCCGGAATGGTAAAAATAAAAATATATTTTGAAGTTAGGTACTATTTAATTAACTAACTAATGTCGATATATCAATTTCTGTACCGCGTGGTAATATCTATTAACGATAATGTTATAACATTATCTTTTGGTGTATAACTTTATTCATCGTCAAGTGCACACTCATACGGTAAGTATAAAATATGCGATCACAAACTACATTAAGTTTCTTTCAAGAAACCAAATCGACGACCTAAACATGAAGGGTAAGTATGTGCTATTAATCTATTACTGTAATTTATGATCAAGATTTCGAGTATTTCCTATCTTCTTAATATTATTATTGTTGTATTTTAGCTTTATTTTTTGTTGGTGTTTTATGTTTTTTTTTTTAATAAAAATCAATGTTTTAGGTGATCCATTTCCAATCAACCTTAGCAATTATTTTGATATGATTTAATCAGCCACTACACGATGTAGGCGTTATATATTAAAAGTATTACACCATTTACACCACTTCGATTTCGGTAAATGCAAGGATCTATAGAGGGTGCAAAAAAACTAGCGGTTATCCTTCTAAGGACCCATTCTGTATCCAATTCTGTTTAGCAACGAAAAAAAATAGGGTTGATCTATTTATAACATTTTTGCGATTTTTATTTTCTTCTGATATTTTTTAACCAAAATACGATACCTACTGAACGGGCCCTTAAAGAGATCACCGCATTTTCTGAAATTACGGCATATCGAAGAGTTCAATAATCTGGACCTTTATTTTTAATAAATCCCTTACAGAATCCAAAAATAACTTGGTATTACCATCTAAATATCATTTCCAGGAGTAGTAGCAGCTTTTTTGATAGCCGTAGTGGCCGTGGCCGCCGAAGAATCCTGTCCCTCCGACTGGTGGGCGCAGGAAAAACTCTTGGTCCACGACGATTGCCACAAGTTCTACATGTGCACATACGGCCAACCCGTCGAGAAGTCCTGCTGCTGCGACCTTTACTTCAACGATAAGACCGGTCAATGCGACTGGCAGTGGAATGTAGATTGCGGAGACAGGAATGTTCCTGGAGAAGATCCTACTACTGTCGAGCCAGAAACTGTTGAACCATCTACTGTACCGTCTACGAATGGAACAACTACTGCTGAACCCGCTACAAATGGAACAACTACTGCTGAACCAACTACAAATGTAACTACTACTGCTGAACCTAATACAAATGGAACCACCACTCCAGAACCTACTACAAATGGGACAACCACTGCTGAACCCATTACAAATGGGACAACCACTGCTGTACCTGCCATAAATGGAACTACCACTGATGTACCTGCTACAAATGGAACTACCACTGATGTACCTGCTACAAATGGAACTACCACTGATGTACCTGCTACAAATGGAACTACCACTGCTGAACCCACTACAAATGGAACTACTACTGCTGTACCTACTACAAATGGAACAACTACTGCGGAACCTACAACAAATACTACTACAACTAAGCCTGCGTCTACTGAGCCTTCAACTACATCACCTACAACAAATTCAACAACTGCAGAACCTACCACCCCAGAACCGACTGCAGAACCGTCGACACCAGCACCTGGGTTCCTCGAGAATGGATGCCCAGTGGACCCTCACACTCACTGGCTGCTGCCTGTCGAAGGAGATTGCAATGGCTTCTATTATTGTGTATGGGGAGAGTTGGTCCTAAGGTCCTGCCCACCTACCCTGCACTTCAATAGACAAATCCAGGTACTTAAGTTATCTCACGTAGCCTTATCACGTAGTTATGGCTACATATGTCTTCACTCTTGTTTTAAATAGCAAAACAACAAAAATAATAACAGGTGATTGGATAAGCGTCCTTGTAGTGCTCAAAGAAGATTTGAATAAGATGGTCAGTCAATTGTGTTAGCGTTTGAATACGATCGAAGACAGAATAACCTAACCACCTCTACATACAAACTTTATATGAGAGGCTTCTAGGTAGAAAAAGTCGGGTACAGATGTAGTGAGAGTACTTGCCTTCGGAAACGTTCGTCAACGTCATGCTGTTTCAGGCTATCTCACTGAGACTGACAGTAATAGCTGTCATGCTACTTCAGTCAGACTCGGTGACACTGCCTGAAACAGCATGTGTTTACGAACGTTTCCGAAGGCAAGTAATTTCTCACTACACCTGTAACTCTGCTGCCTATAGTAGAATAGAAAAGAATTGAATAAAATAATTATTTATTCATAGATTTCTTATAATACATAACTAATCAAAAACACATACTATATTAACAAAACAGAAATAAGCAAAGCAGCGAAATGGCCTCATGATGCCGGCGTGAGGCAACCCTGATTTTTCGATGAGACCATCAAATGAAAAACACGAAGGTTCATTAAGTAAAAACTAAACATGTTTATTCCAGGTCTGCGATTGGCCCGTCAATGCTGGCTGCATAACGTCAGTGAATAAGCACTATATCGGCGAATATCAACGATCTTAGACACTTACCTACGAGTTCAAGAATGTAATGGTCATGAGTAATTCAACAAAAATATTAGAGACGGAGCCTAAGATCTGCAAAAAAGCAATTAATAGATTGGAAGAATTACTCTTAACTATGGACTGAGTACAACATTTGACGAAGCTATCAAATCTTTTGACGAAAAGAAATTTGAATGGGCATATAAAAAATGATTTTTTTTTCAATAACAAAAATACGATAAATAATGTGATAAGTAAACATTTATATGAAATATCCCCATGTGTTTTTTTTAGGCAGGTATTGTTTTTTAAATTCCTACATACCTAAACATGTATTTCTTTCTACAATGACTAGATCCGAACAAAGTTCTTCAGATGTGAGTTTGCTATTCATCTTATTTTAAAATGGGTAATAGATAAGTACAATATTGCTATCACTAACCGCATCTTGTATCATAATAGCATTTCATGGTAGGTATTTAAAAAAACTGACCTAAAATTTAGCATAGTTATGCAGAAAAGGACCAACATAGATTTTCAATCATCGATTATTGAAAAAAAAAAATTCATCCCTCTCTACAAAACTATGGTCCTAATATTCAAAATAAGGTTATTCAAGCAAAAGCAGCAAAATCTGGTTTAATTTAAATATATATAATTTGAGTGTATAACAGAAAAATTTTGAAAAACTTCACAATGTATACTTATAAATAATGCTTTGACTTATTTGACCAATTGATGAGTTCAATACATAATACTAAATAGTTTTAAAACTTTACGCTCCAAAACGCAGATGTTTGTTCCGTGAAGAGAACGTGCGGCGGTTACCGCAGTCTACATTCTCTGGCCAATCGCATTTGTCTTCCGCGGGGTTGAAAACCAGGTTCGGGTTGCAATCGCGAGTTACTGGCAAACCGTCTTGGCAAATGTAGTACTGGTTGCAGTTTTCATGGGCAACAAGCACACTGTCTGAGCCTTCAGCAGCACAGATTTCAGGCGCATCGCTGGGATTATTGTTGCCGCCACCGCTCTGACCCTTCTCTTCACTACTACTGTCTGAACTTTCGTTGCTACCAGATTCTACTTTACTGTCATCGCCGTTGCTATCATTTCCATCGTTGCCACCTTGGTTCCTACCTTCACAGTTGACATTCTCTGCCCAGTCACATTGCTCAGTAGCGTAGTTGTACAAAAGGTTAGGGTTACAGTCTAAGGCAACTGGGACTCCATTTGCGCACTTGTAGAACTGATTGCAGTTTTCGTGGGCTACAAGAACTCCGTCTGAATCCTCGGCGGCGCAGATTTCAGGAGCTTCGCTAGGGTTTCCGTTTCCGTCACCAACGTTGTTGTTGTCGTTGCTGTCATTTCCGTCTCCGTTATCTTCACCTCCGTTGCCACCCTCTTCTACATTATTGTCATCACCATTACCATCATTGCCGCCTTGGTTCCTTCCTTCGCAGTTGACATTCTCTGGCCAGTCGCATTGTTCTGTGGCATAGTTGTACAAAAGGTTAAGGTTACAGTCTAAGGCAACTGGCACTCCATTAGCGCACTTGTAGAATTGATTGCAGTTTTCGTGGGCTACAAGGACTCCTTCTGAACCCTCGGCAGCACAAATTTCGGGTGCCTCGCTAGGATTGCCATTACCACCGCCGTTGTTTCCGTTATCAGAATCTTCGTTGTCACCATCTCCGTTACCACCATCACCATTGCCGCTATCTCCGTTGCCACTCTCATTGTCACCATCACCGTTTCCGCTATCTTCATTGTCACCATCTCCATTTCCACTGTCTTCATTGTCTCCATCTCCATTACCACCATTTCCATTGTCCTCATTCCGACCATCACAGTTTACATTCTCAGGCCAGTCGCATTGCTCAGTCTCAACATTGTACTTAAGATTCGGTGGACAGTTCAAAGCAACAGGTTTGCCGTATGAGCATTTGTAGAATTGATTGCAGTTTTCATGGGCTACCAAGACCCCGTTAGATCCTTCAGCCGCGCAAATTTCGGCAGCTTCACCGGGATTTCCGTTTCCGCCATTGTTGTTGTCATTACTCTCGTTGCTGCTGGAATTGTCTTCACTGCTATTCCCATTGCCATTATTTCCAGACTCGTTACTTTCTCCACTAGCGCTACTATCGGCACTACTGCTGTTTTCCTCTTCGCTGCTCTCTGGAACTACAGGCCTGTTGCCGCAGTCAACATTGCTAGCCCAGTCACACTCTTGAGTTTCCTCATTGAACATAAGATCTAGGGTGGCGCATCGGCGCTCGATAAGCTCTCCTTGAACGCACTGGTAGAACTTGTTGCAGTTTGGGTGCGGTTTGAGGATGTCCACGTAAGGGTTTATGGGGCACCCATTCTCGTTGAGCTCCGCACTGACTAGTGCTATAGCACAAAAGAGTGCTAGGACTGCGCCTGGAATGAGTAAGGTGGCTTTTTAGTTTTTGCTGCACTAGACTGCCAAAGGGTGTGGAAAATCACTTACGATAATTATGATAATGACCTGTTTTACCATCCCGGACTAAAATATTTGTCTTAACTTCGAAAGGCCCACTATAGTTGCTTTTCTTATTTTTAATTTGAACCTTGTTCTGTATATAAATTGGTAAGAATTTCGTTCCTCAAAAAGCAATGAAACAAATGAAATTCTACTTTAATTGGTTCATGACAGATCTAAATTGGATTGCAACAACTATGTACATTGTTATGTACATTGAGTCTTACGAGGATATAAATGTTAGCCGTAATTTTTTTTATATAAAAGAAATAATTTTGTTAGACGGATATATTTATCCGGGGATCGTGAAACAGGCCGTAAGGGAATTTAAAAGGTCAATTTTAATTTGTATAAAAAAATATACTTAGTTTTCGATATTCTTGTAGCATACCGCTTTCGTAAAATCTGTTTGAATGTTTATCGAAAGCACTTTCTGAATGACACGTCATTTTAACAAGGAAGAATGTAGCGGCTTTGTTTAAAGGTATTATTAAAAATTGATAAGTAATATCTAGAATCTAGACAACATTAAATAGATAACGTTCCGATCAAAGACCACATAGTGAACATCATCACCGTTGTCAAGCCATCAATAATTATCGATAGAGCTGCATAGTAATAAATTAATAAACATAGCGTAGATTTAATTAATAACTATAAAAACTTGAAACAGACGATTTTCGAGATATTATATACGAGTATTAGTGCGTAGGTAGGCAAGCTACAGAAGAGTCGTTTTCGTATTTTGAGAATCATTTTCTTATTGGTAATGCTGTTATACAGAAAACGACTAATCTCGATTTTATGTTAATGTACAAAGCGACCAAGCTCAGCCTCCACCTTAAGTAAGATAGACAATAAAAATTGTTGGTCGCTTCCAGAAAGTTGTGATTCAACTTCCACTGTGCTTTCGTTTGCAAAATCACAATCCATTTGTCCACTACATATTTAATTCGACCACACTTTATTCAAAACTTGTTTTGTCCGCACAAAACAATTGCAACGAATCCCCCTTATTTATAAACGTCTGCCAACTTAAAAAGCCGATAATAATTGTTTGTCCCTATCGGTCTTAATAATGTGTCCAAAAGAGCAAAAGGAACAAACAATTATTAGCGGCTTGTAAAGTTAGCAGACGTTTATGAATAAGGGGGAATGAATTCAAAGCTCTCGATATTCTAATTTTGGAGAATAGGTATTTGGCTATCGAAATTTTTAACTAAGCACTATAAAAAAAGCAGTATGATATTGTGCATGTTGCAGAATTATGAAAGCTATCAAAATTTGGGAAATAACACGGAAACTTCTTTTACACTAAGGACTGTTTCTTAACATAATCCTCGATTTGTGTGAGATGTCCCAAGGTATTTATTTATTTTATTTATTTCATCCTTGTACTCTTAGTTCCAGAAAATCCATAAAATAATGAGGTATTTCTGCCATTATTTTGCAAAATCTCGGCTGATACGTGACTACGCCAAAAAATTATTGCAAAATAAAACTCACCTTTCATAATGTTGTTTTCTTAATATGAAGTGCTATTTCAGAGTCCTTTCAGATGTTATTAATCATATGAAGCAACTTCAATTCATGTTACCTATTTATACTTTTTTTTGTCAGGAGTGATAATCAATCGAAGATTACCAGAAACCGCTGATGATCAATCGGATCGATTAAAAATGGTTGTTGTTCGATCGATAACTGGCCATTAGCTTCCTAGAGCGTTGTTGCTAAATGTATGATTCATTTAGGTAAACAATGGAAAAATTGCGTAAATTGCGTTTAATTTATTTTCACTGCTACTTTATGACTAATTTTAAATCCTGCGAGGTATTAGTAAATTTCTCAATCTTCTCTATTGCGTATCTCTTTAACCGTCGTTTGTGATTGCTAAGGATCAGTACAATGGATTTTGAATTCGAATTATGAACCGATTTGAGTTCAAAACGTATTGTACGGATCTCTATCAAACATAGAAGAAGGGTTAAGTTGAGAAGAGTTATACTGATTATCTGCTAGTGTGAAACTGTGTTCTCTTAGCTCAAATCAAAACAGCACTAAAATTAGAGCGGCTGAAATACTAAATAACCGATTTTAAAAGTCTGAGAAGAACTTGTTGAAAAAGAGGTTAGCTAAATAATGTAAACTGGGAACTGTTTCGTATTCACATACATTAAATACACAATATTAATTTGTAATAAGGTTTTTTTTATAACGTTGGTAGGTATTGCAATCGATTTAATGAATTAAACCTATTGGTGTGTCTCAAAAGTATCAAAATGCTTTCCTCTCTTGTGATTTATCCCAAGATTGGCTTTTGCCTGCGACTGTCATTTTCTTTTTTCACACTTTGAATTGTGACTAGATTACAGGACAGACTGAATTTATTGAAGCCTTATTAGCTTATTACACGGTAGAAATGAAAGGAAATCGACGAGAAACAAGCATAAGCATATATAAGCAACTACAGGGGTCGTTTTTCATTGGGGTACCACAAGGAACGAAATGGGATACCATTGTTGGGTATCATCCCACCTATGCAAGTATGCATTTATTTATTCGTTTGGAACAATTTTAGCAGGTATTTTCTTCGCATTCCTGCAAGAAATCGTTTTTTTTAGATCTCAACTTGTCCCAGAATAGATATGCTAACTACATTGTTTGTTTAAAATGAATTCGGATTACAATTTATTGTAAGCTTGTAACAAAAATACGCGCATGCACATTAGAAGAATACTTTAATAGGACGTTTGTATTATCTTTCATCGAAACCAAAGTGTATAGCATATTTGATGCCTAATATTATTATACATTTATCTAATTGATTTTATCTATTTAGAGATCAAAGAAAGCGTCCGTACCTAATACCTATTAGTATAATTGATGTTTATTGTTGTCAACGCAACCAATCTATTGATAAATGTATGGGTTTCTTGAAACTATGTAATTAGATTAAGTAATTCATATATTATGACTTCTGTAGACATTATGACAAAACGATCGATCACTCTATATTTTATCTATGTACATACACAATAAACAGTGTGTAACTAAAATCTTAGTGCTTAGATTAAGAGTATACTTCAGTAGCCTATTGGCCGGATTTTTATTTTGTTGTAGTTTTTTAAATTTTTCAAAATTTTAAATTTTTTTCTACTCAGAATCACAAACTCTTTCGATCCTGATAGAAATAAAAAAGTGTCCCGAAAAAAATTCCATGGAGTTACTATCTTTCATACACTTTCTTCGACCGTAAAGACAAAAAAAAATATGGAATTCTCGAGACACTTTTTTCTGCTAATGAGGATCGAAAGAGCTCGCGATTCTGAGTATAAAAAATATGAAAATATCCAAATTTGGGAAATTTAAAAAACTACAACAAAATAAAAATCGGCTCTATTATGAGAAAGTACCTAGTAGCAACGTCTTTAGTTATTTCTACATGATTCCCTTTTCTTCACTTTGAAAATTGCACGTTGTTTTGAAAATGTGCGTTCCCATTGAGGATTTACGTTGAAATTTCGAGCTTTTGAATGTGTCAATGTGTAAAAGTTCTCAAACAATTAAGATAAGATAAAAAAAATGTGAATTCAACCTCTAATTTATAAAAGGAGCCATTTCAAAGTTACATTCGGTTAAAGGTGTACCCTCAGTCGTGACTTTGAAAGGATTAGATTAGGACGGTTTAAAAGCTGGATTAATCGAGCAGTAAACTCCGTTTGATCTTAGAAAAGCCTTCTGAACACACAAAAGTGATACTGCTGTCCTGCTTTATCTTGTGTCACCAAGTGATTGTATTCGTTTGTCCTTGTTGCCGTCACATTTTAACAAGTATGAAAGTGACGTGTAGCACCATTAATGGATGAAACGGGACCAAGCCACCTGGACCGCTTTTTTTCACCATCGAATTATCTATTTGCAATAAACTCTAAAGTGGTTAGAGTGGATTTATCTGAGTTTGAAGTTATGTAACCGACACAATATACCTAACTCGAGTCAAGCAAGTGGCTTATGATGGTCGATGGTCACGCGTTTACCGTTTAACGTTCTACTCGTCACTTTCGCAAGTTTCGCACTTGTTTACTTGTTAGAACGTGATTGATGGTTACGACGACAAACGTTGAAATTAAACAATGGACCATCATATGCCTAACTGGATTCCTGTAGGTCTATCTTGGTAGACTAATTTTTTACCGACTTCAAAATTTCAATAAGTTTTTTATGATTACTGTTTTAGAGCCCTGTCATTACTGAACCGATGTGGTTCGTTCGATTGGTACCTACCTACTTATTTGGTCTTAATGCAGTCGATCGATGGATTTTATTTTCAATTATGCAACATGTTGCATTTCATGGTGGTCCTACACTGGCTATAACAAAATGTTATATAACGTTATAAAACATTTGTAACATCCAGTGTCGTGTCATGTTGTCGTGTGGTGACGGCAGTAAGAATACATTTGTCACCACCCCAACTCCTCCCGCGGGTGTCACCATTATTTGATAAAAGATTGGTGATGGGCAGCAGCGTCATCATAGTGGACACATTACTGCGATCGCCAATCCGCTTGCCCAGCGTGGCGATTATGGGCAATTACCTGCTAATGCGGCTGATACGCATAGTTAATAGGAGAGGCCGACGTCCAGCCGTGGACTATCATAGGCTGATGATGATGAACAGCCAGTGTGGGACCACCATCACTGCAATAATCTGCGATGTAAGTAGGTAAGTAGTTGACGATGTAAGTAGGTAAGACCTGCAGAAAATCATGTTTCTTTGGGGGATTTCCCTTCGCTCTGATAACTTTATTAACTTAATTTATTAAGAATGAACGTGATTGCAATTTGATTGCAATCTTCTCGACGAGTCATACGTATCTGCATTTTGTTGGTACAAGGTACAAATCATGAAATTTAATCATAACTATGTAGGTATAAAATCGACTGTCATGGAGCAAAAAACCGTGGAGTCATACGAGTATTTAGGTCGTCAAAAAGTATTTTACGTTTTGTGAAACAAATCAAATTATTTTCTCGAATATTTTGAATTGTGTCATCCTTCCCTTTCGCATCAAATTGTGACATACACGCCAGTATTTCTAGGTACTAATGAACAACGAAAATAAACCTTATCTGTCAGTAAGACAGCATACTCGATGACCACTTTAGTGGCTGCTGGAGTAAGCAGGACAACACACGGCCACTTTACTGGTTCTTGGTCTTGGCGTGGAAAAGGTTAGTAAATAGTCACACAGTGTGACTCACACTGCTATTAATTATAAGGCTTAGGACTTTTCATAGCATATCGTGGTTCTAAAATCCTTGGAGCCGCTATGTGAAAAATGTTCGAAGTCAAAGTCAAAGTATATTGTAATGTTAAATATAATGATTTATACCTACTGTCACATCGTTACTGCATGAGTTAATTTTAATAGAACGTAATTAATTTTAAAAATCGAACTTGATTTTATAAAAAGTGCATACGAAATTAGTTATATCAGAAACCATAAAAAAACTAGCTAGACAATTAGGTTCAAGACAAACTAGAAAAAGTATTAGATCGGAAATAGCTATGAAAATGGCGAAAGTATCATATTGTTTTTCTCGAAAGTTTTGAATCTTTCGTATAAATTAATATTACAGTAGTTATTGCGGTCATCCGATTTTAGCTGGGTGTACCTTAAGTCGTATAAGTCGACAAACGTCAGTTTAGTTTTTTGTTCGGAAGTTACATGTAATTTATACGATCGCCATTTTCATCGCTATTTAAGACTTTTTCTAGTTTGTTTTGAACACTAATTGTCTAGTTTTTTATGGTTTCTGATATAGGTACTAATTTTGTATGCACTTTTTATGAAAACAAGTTCGTTTTTTTTAAATTAATTACGTTCGATTAAAATTAATTCAGTAACGTTGTGACAGTAAGCTCCGAAATGGAAGTCGAGATCAAAAATGTAAACAATCTATGACAATGACATGACATTACAAAGTCAATGTTAAAGTGACATTCCAGGGGTATAAAACGTTTTATATCGAATGTAGTTTTTAACACCTTTGTAAATTAACGTCGCATTTTAAGATTGATTTTTTATTTCATTTTATTTATATCTACACTTACAACTATCCAAATAGGTACTAAACCTAAGAGAATGTTTTATGTGTAGATGTAGTAGACCTCACACACCTCACATTTTATTAAAAGTAGCGAAATACATATATCATTAAAAAAATGACATATGTCGCTTAATGTTTTGTATTAAAAATTTGGAAAATATTTGTAAATTCTACATGCCGTTAGTGACTGTAAATACGCATTTTTTATAAGTATTTTAATGATTTTAGATTACCCACTTCAAGTGATTATTTTTTTTGTGGTGGTATCCTATTTGTTTACATTTTTGATCTCCAATTCGATTTCACATCCTAGGTATAAATCATTATATTTAATATTACAATTTACTTTGACTTCGAAAATTTTACACATAGCGGCTCCAAGGATTTTAGAACCACGATATGCTATGAAAAGTCCTAAGCCTAAATAAATATACGATATCGTCGGGGATAGTGTAATACTGCGTAACTAACAAATTCAATTAGGGTGAATTTGAGTGTCAGTTGTTTGATATTTGAACTCTATCTGGTTTGGTAGTTACGTGGTATTGCGCTATACCCGACGATATTATATGCAAATAAAGAAATATTAGTGTATTTCAAATAAAATCAATGTGTTGCACTCGCAAATTGAGGCGTAATAATGGCCTGGCTACGACATTGGTCTAAAGGTGCGGTTAAACTAAAAGAGCATTCGCTGTTCTAACACTTCTAACCTCCCACTCTACGAAATTCGATCGGTACACAAAACGTGATTGGTTGATTTCTTAGAACGGGCGCTAGAACAGCGAATGCTCTTTTAGTTTAAACGCACCTTAAGGCGACCGGCGACGAGCGAATCCATGAGTTGGAGCGAGATGCCGATATGCCGCCTTAGACCAATGTCGTGGCTGCGGCATAAGTGTTTTTTTTTACCACGTCGGTGGCAAACAAGCATACGGCCCGCCTGATGGAAAGCAGTCACCGTAGCCTATGGGCGCCTACAACCCCAGGGGTGTCACATGCGCGTTGCCGACCCAATAAGAACTTGTACACTCCTCTTTTGAAGAACCCCATACTGTAGTCCATCGGGAAAACCTCGGCAGGGAGCTCATTCCACAGTGTCATTCATTAGTGTGACAGAGCAGCTGCGGCCACGACATTGGTCTAAGGCGATCGGCTTAGTGGAAAACCATACGGGCGAGAGGGAGTACCCATATCGGCATCCCGCTCAAACTCATTGATTCGCTCGCCGCCGGTCGCCTTAGACCAGGGGTCGGCAACCTTTTAACATCAAAGGGCCACATAGCAGTTAACGAACTTGACGCGGGCCGCACTTTGTTAATATGTAGGTTTTGTTCGAAAAAAATACCCACATTATCGGTTGTCAATAAGGAAGAGTTGAATATAGCAATATACTATTATGCAAATAACATCTTATCGACAATTTTTTATTTTTTTTTATTTTATCCGATCGGGCTGGGAACTGGAAATCCGAGCGCGTGACTTCTGGGCTCTCCATATACCAAAATTTTTTTTTGGATTTATTGGACAAAAAGGCATTTACATGAAGCTTTTAAAATAATGGTCCGACTCCGCTGAAATTTGGGCCAGGAGTGATACCCATTGTAAAAATATGCAAATAATTCAAGATGACGGCGCCCCGGAACAAAAAGCCGAAATCCCGAGCGTGCCAATTATAAGTAATTTAAAGCGAGGCCGAAGGCCGAGCTCCGAGAAAATTTAGCTACCAAGCGTTCTACCCCAGTAGGCTCAGTAGCTAAATAAACCCAGCCAGAGGGCCGAAAGCTGAGCTCCGCGTATGGCCGGAGGTCCGGAGCGTAACGATCGAGCTCACGTGGTACAACTGCCGTACTTGGATAGATTTAGAGAGGTAGGTAGATTATGTAAATTTGGCATACGGGCATTATGTGGGCCAGGAGTGATACCCAGGAAAAAATTTTGAAAAAAATCAAAATGACGGCGCCCCGGAACAAAAAGCCAAAATCCAGAATAAATTAAGCGAATCCAAAGGGCGCGCTTTCAGCTCGGGAGGCCGTAGACCGACCTTGCGGAGGGCTAAAGGCCCGGAACTTCACTTCGCGGTCCCGAACCCTAGTAATTTTTGGCGATGAAGACCTCCCGAACGTTGAAGGCCTCGCTGCGGAAGGGACGGAACATTGCCCGAAGCGATGTAAATCTATGTTAAACGAGCCCGACGGGCGAGCTTCAGGATAGGTGGCTGAAGGCCCAGAGTTTCACACCAAGCGCTTCACCTCTAACCACTCACTTGCTTCATGTAGCTTTTGTTACATGTCATCACTCTTATTTTACATAGACATAGAGTCTATCGCAAAAATCAAAGTAAGGAAATGGCTAAGTAATCCGAGAAAATTTAGCTACCAAGCGTTCAACTACTCCAGTAGCTAAATAAACCCAGCCAGAGGGCCGAAGGCCGGAGCGTCACGATCAAGCCCACGCGGTACAACTGCCCTACCTAACTGTCTTAACAAGCGAACTGGAGGCCCGGAGACCCGACGGTTCGCTTCGAACCCTTGCGAAGGCCGCAGGCCGAGCTGCGCGTAGGGCCGAAGGCCCGGAGCGTCACGATCGAGCCCTGGCGATACAACTGCCCTACCTTCACTGTCTTAACAAGCGAACTGGAGGGCTGGAGATCTGACGGTTCGCTTGGATTCCTGAGCTGCGCATAGGGCTGAAGGCCCAGGGCGTCCGACAGACGCGCGGCAGCCCGCGAAGCCGAGCGTGTCATGACTACATCGGACATTGTTGATATTTGAAGGAGTTATTTACTTCGCCTCTGAAACCCGGTACAAAATTAACGTTAAAAGATAAGGTAGACGAATTTACTTTCATGGCAATACGTCGAAAAATGCATGTTTATTTTTTGAAATACATATAAGAGGCAGGATTGCAGCCGGGCGCAAAGATAAATTGCATTGCGATTTTCAATTATTTATAATTTGAATTGTACCTACACTCTTATAAAATTTTGTACTTTACAATTTGTCCCTTTTTTTCTGTTAATGTGTATGACCTTCGATGAGGTTCGTGATTTTAACATACACGATATACAAAATAGTCAAGGAGGTCCGCGGGCCGCAAGTGACCCCTTCGCGGGCCGCATGCGGCCCGCGGGCCGCCGGTTGCCGACCGCTGCCTTAGACCAATGTCGTGGCCGGGCCTTTGGAGTAACAGGCAAATGCTCATAATTTACGAATTTAGAAGTTAGCGGTACTCTTCAAAGTATTTTTTATTCAATCGCGTACTTTATTGGATTTAAAGCTAATTTGCTACTGCAATTATAACATTCATCGGACGATAAGTACCTAAATAGATATTTATCTAAATAATGAATAGATATTATCAAAGCGATGCCATTTCCACGAAAAAAACGTTTACTGAATAAAATTGTTTTTATCAGTTTATCACAGCGCTAAATCACACAAGTTAGATTAGTTGGAGATCCCGGAGGCGTGGTGTGCATAATTAGTACCGAGAGCATGGAATTGCATTACATGTCTTACCTACCTATACTCATCATTATCATCAGCCTATGTTAGTCCACTGCTGGACGTAGGCCTCTCCCATTAACTATGCGTATAGACGCATTAGGAGGTAAATGCCCATAATCGCCACGCTGGGCAAGCGGATTGGCGATCGCAGTAATATGTCCACTATGATGACGCTGCTGCCCGTCATCAATCTTGTAAAATGGTCAGTGACACTTCAATCCCTTAAGGTCTCTGCCCACTAGACCGTAGCATACCATGACCGTAGCATGAACGTATCAGACACGGAATGTGAGACGACACGGGCTACTATGCCCACTATAACGTGTGTACATTGTTTCATATCCGTGCTAAGCCCGTTTAGTGACCGTTGCATCCGCGTCGCAACCACGTATCATCCGCGTCGCAAATAGGTATCATCCCCGTAGTATGAGCGATTCATATCCGTCGTTATCTTTCCATTGTCACAGTTTTATCAGTTTCAAATTGTTTTCACGCCCTTTAGACTACTATCGCTCTGCTAGTATTTTCCTAGGAGTTTATTTCTACACCTATTTTTCTGAGCAGACATCGTAAACTGCGATCGAAATCCATTGAAGTACTAGAGTTATTACTGAGTCAAGTCAAAGTCAAAAAATATTTATTGATAGGCTTAGCAACAAGCACTTTCGAATCGTCAGTTATGCTACTTTTACATTTATATGACGGGATGTGTTTATTTATCATTAATATTATTATAGTATTAAATTACACTTATCAATGTCTAGGTAACCTAGACACTGATAAGTGTAATCTATGATATTAAACTAAAACTTCTTGGAATTGGTAAATATATCGTCTATAGATTTATATGTTCTTGTCATGATTGTCAATGTGACTCCGTCAAGTACTGGCTTTGTTTGATTATTTTTACATCTTCTAATAGTTTTGGAACAATAATTAATTTTAAATAACAATGGAGCAACAGGATTTAATTATTTTGTTTGTAAGAAACAAAGTAATATTTTTCGATCTCGATGAAAATCTTCGGTTTGCGGGTTTACAATCAATTAAGTAAGTTTTTTTTTCAGAAAATAGCGATGCTGATTATATTGTTTGCGTTGTTTCACCTTAAGAGTGAAAAATTTGGAGAGTCTTGGATAAAAATTGTAAATCCAATACAAAAATGTAAATAGAACGCGTATGCTCACCGTTTCGCCGCCTGCGCACACCGTACCGGCAACGTTGCGTGCCATGCACGTAGCGTGTCGGGGCCGGCAAAATATTCTCGCCGACAATTCTTGCCGGTCCGTGCATGGCACGCGACGGTGTTGGCCGGCGACGGAACGTCCTAGTGGGCATAGTCTCATACTTTTCCATACAAAGAATATTTTTTTGTCTGATACGTTCATGCTACGGTCATGGTATGCTACGGTCTAGTGGGCAGAGACCTTTAGTCGACTCTTACGACACCCGTAGGAAGAGTTGGGGTGGTGACAAATGTATTCTTACTGCCGTCACCACACGGCATACCTATACTGTTCGTCAGTAAAAAACAAAAAAGTGTAAACAAATATGCCTGACTTTCTATAGCATTTGACGTTTTCGACACATATCGTGAAACACGTTCATAGATTTATTTTTACGTTAATACTAATAAATACCAGTAATTTTAACTAAAAATCTGAAGAAATAAAAGTTTGAAAACGGATAAACTCGCGTATATTAACTAATTTTAACATCTTGAAACGTGCTTCTATTAAAACCTATTTTAAGCCAATGAAGAAGATGTCGCAGTTTCTGAGGCCTGTTAAGTATATCACCACCTTACTGAATGCAGGAGTGTACTCGTATAAGCCTGGACTGTGAATGTGGGCTTTCATATGTTGGGCAGACAAAGAGGAATGTCACTACTAGGGTGAAGGAGCACATAGCAGATGTCAAGCACCGTCGACAACAGTCTGCGGTTTGGGAGCATGTCATGGATGGACCAAATAATTCTATTAAGTTTGACAAGCCTTTGGTACTCGTTAAGGAGAAGAGAAACATTCCTAGAATGTTGCGTGAGGCCATTGAGATAATGAACTATCCAAACTTTAATAGGATAGAAATAATTAATTTTCTATTTTATTATTATTGTTAAAGTCATGACGATTAGAGACCTTTTACGTCTCTAAATCTTAATTTTTCTTTATTATGACAACTAGAGGACCTTTACATCTCTAAGTAGTACCTAGTATAGATATAGATGCTTAATAATATTGTGAACTTGTACAATAATAATTATTTTTGTTTAATATTATGATTCTTTATTTATTTCTTTTTTATAAAAATGTCTATTATAATATTTTTTTATGTAATAAATTCTTTAATGCATGTTATTTTAATAAGATGTATTATTATACTGTTTATAAAAAAGAAAGTCCACCTGAGTTTCTTACTGGTTCTTCTCAGGAACGGTGTAGGGTTTGAACTAGTAGTAGATTTTTTTCTCTCTCTTGATAATGTCAGACGATTCGAAAATGCTTATTATTCTTATTAATAAGCTTACTTGAATAAAGAATAGTTTGACTTTGACTTTGAAAGAAGCTTTTCTCTACCACCAGCTTGGGATCCAGTAGTTCATCTGATAAAGGAACAGTCTAAACATAAACCGTGAGGCTGATAGGGTAGGCGTACGGATAAAACCGGCGTAGATTATTTATTTTGTCTTTTGGCTTAATTCTAAAAATACTTCTAATGAATAACTAGCTTAATTTTCAAATTTTGTATGTACTCGTACATCCACCCTTAAAATGTATTGCCTGTGGTTTAGTATTTTTTTTCTTTGAGGGTAGGTTTGTACTTATCTTTCTTTTTTGATGGAGGTAGATCTATCAAATTTCCTCCATTGTCCGTCATCCGCATACCACAAACCCTGTAAAGTGTTCGAAACGTCGAAATGAAGTTAAAAATAGTTAATATACGCGAGTTTGTCCGTTTTCATAGTTTTATTTCATGTGTAATCCTCGCGATAACCGAAGACAATATTATAGAAATCTCAAGCTGTAGGCACTGGTCTCACCTCGAGCTACTAAGCTATTAACAATCGGCTATAAACACACTCCCGTGTCTCTTTTATTTACACGGGAGTGCGTATATTTTGTTCGTGTCTATAGCCCATAGTTCATAGCTTAGTAGCTCGCGGTGAGACCAGTGCCTAATAAAACCAAGATTGTGTTCGAAAAGTGCGTGATTATAATAATGCAAGTTTTTACGTTTGTTTACATTTTTTTAGAATCTACTGACGATTGCATACATAGTAGTATTATGTGTTTACAACCTCACAGCTTTACTATGACTATAGGGTTGCGAGCATTGCGAGAGAGAGTCTTTAATGTTATATAAAATTACTTGGATTCGGTTTGGCTTCAGAGATAATAAACCTTTTATTGAAAAAAGTTATTCTTCGCAACTCATCATAATTTAATAGTACATTAGAATACAAGTACAAGTGCGAACAAAATTAAGTTCGAAACGAGTGGAGATAAATTATGTACGACGTTTTTCAGTACATAGGTACTTATGGCCCTCTGAAGATTTCAACCACACGTAAAATGAACCACTTCTCGCACTAGCGCGTAAAAAAAGGGCTGTGTGTTCTGAAATAGTACATTTCCTAACTTGTGCGAGAAATTTTTTTTCGGCGAGGGCGAAACTTGGAGCCCGAGTGAAACGAGGGCGACAATCACCCGAGTTAAAAAAAAGTTTTTGCACGTGTAAGGGACAATTTTTTTCATAACAAGTGCGTCAAAAAGAGTAATTACCGCGCGCGAAGCGTACGGAAAGTTCGTTTTTTCGCACTAGTTAGGAAAAACTCATTTTTGATTGCGATGCCTGAAAATAAAAAGCGCCTGGCATAAAGATTATAACACTTACATTGTGTTAAGAAATAGTTTTTAAAATAGTAATAGCTGCGTAACTGTACTATATTTTTTATATATTTTAAATGTAAGGTGAAAATTTAATGGTTGTTATCCGTTTAATGCACAGAAATGAATATACACTAGAAGAAGCAAATGTATCTACTTCGCGTGTCCGAAGTCAGTGGCAGCCACTGAGATGGCCATTTCTAATGACAGTCCACATACGTCAGCTGTTGCAGCCGCACGTAAGAAAAAAAAATACAAAATGTCTCACTGCATGATAATTAACTGCACCAGCCCAAATATTTCCAGCGCACAAAAACAAAAACGTATTTCCCATCACACGTAAGTAATTTTTAAATAATATTGTGCGTGAATTCATTTTTAATCATTTTTTCTGTATTTTTATTTATGCGTCCAAGGATGTACCTATAAGTAACTATAGAATTACGTTACAAACCGGCGTTTATATTGCATTAAAACTGCTTTAAACCTTTGATCGACCATGTGTGTTAAAGAGATGATGAGTATGAGACTAGCGATACTCTCGCGTATCGCTTCGACTTCGTAGTACAGCTCATTTTTCATTCGTCCGTCAAATTTAGCGACTAGTGTTGTTCGTTCTACAATAAATATAATAGTGAGCGAGCGAGCCCACGGATATAAAATCTATGTGTACGAGAGAGACGGCTGCATTGTTGCAGGGCGGCTGCATTGGTGTTTTTGAATCGTTTAGGTTTTCCCATCACTTAATGCCGACCGTGACGTCGACACGCTTGGTTCCCATACAAATGGAGCTATTTACTTCATCTACTAAATATCTAAATCTGTGGTTTAAGGGCATGTTCAGTATCGTATGGTTAGGAAAAAGGAAGGAAGGAAGATTATTTTCTCCCAAAAAAATATTGATTTTCTATGGAGCGTAATTTAAAAGTCCTGCCCCAGTGAAATTTTCTTTTTTCACGTCGATTTTTTTTTACCTAATTAGAAAACGATACTGACAAGCCAAACGGATAACAACCATTAAAATTTCACCTTGTATAAACTAGCGTTGAAATTGTCGGAAAAAAACAAATGTTTTTCAATTTCGTTTTTTTTTTCGGATTTTTACAGAAATAATCATGTCACTGTTACTATCACTCCTTACCATCTGTTTCAATTGACTTTTCCTCGGTGACATAGCGTTCTCCTGGTATAAGTGAAAATTAGACCTAACTCTCATTGGTTTAGAGTTGAACACTAAAGTGGAAAATTTCATTGATTTTTTCGAAAATCACTGGAAAATAATGAGCTGTTTGGAAAGAAACGGGATTTAATGTGGACATTTTCAACTCTAGTATAAACTACGAAACAAAATATAATTTCGACCTTCAAATGAGATATGTACAGCCAAGGGCATTAATATATATACACTTCTCCATACTGATCCCTTACAAATGTGTCTATATATTAATGCACTCGACTGTACCTACCATATTGTAGGTATGTATAGTCAAAGACAAAATATGGTGTAAACAAAAATGTTCAATTATGTCCTTTGCACTCTAATTCTGTGTAAAAAGAACGACGTAACGTATTTATGAGCGGATTCTTTCGATACTTATTTTTGCACTTGACTGTATGTACAGTCGACGTCAAAGATATCGTTACGGTTTAGGTGCCAAAAATATATTTACACGACTTTATTGCCTTGACGTTAAAGTTGTGTAAATAAATTTTTGGCATCTAAACAGTAACGATATCTTTGACGTCGACTGTACCTAATGGTGCTTCCACATTGGATGTTATTTTTGTTATATTTATAACGTTATAATAAAACAATATGTAAATAATAGAAATATCGCTGGCTGTGTGACTCAACCTCGTATAATGGATTACGAGGTTGTATCATAAAAATATATTTCTGTACAAAATACATGAATTTCATATACGAGGTTGAGTCATACACCCTGGACATACGAGGTTGAGTCACACAACCATCGATATATAAATATACTACAATATATCTTACAATAAATTGAACAGTTGTAAGAAGATATAAGTTGTACTTACTCAATTTTTCTTTGAACTGCCAGTGACGAAACCCTTTACAGATCGAATGTTAAGAGAGAAAGATGATGTTAATGCTGCAACGATAAAACA
>JALPQI010020775.1:0-18890 GCA_025490895.1 Thaumatotibia leucotreta | reverse complement strand
GCTAATTGACATTAACAATTATGTTAATAAGAATAAGTATTATTTTCCTATTATTTCTATGACTAAAGGTAAGTTTTACCTTTCTAATTATTGTAAGAGACAAATAGCTCTGTCGCTATCCTATTGTTTTGATATATCTGCCAAAATTTTGGCAAATAACTGTGCTCCTATTGAGCAATCAATTATGAACTCGGAATTGGTTCCAATTTTAACCAATAATTTAAATTAAATGATAAGACAAAAGAGTGCCGTATCTCTGGCAATTTAGTCTCTAATAAATTAATTGAAAATTGTAATAATAATAGAAAACTCATCCACCTGGTTCATCAAAATATTCAGTGTATTAGAGGAAAAGATTTGCAGATTGAACTTTTTTTAAATGAATTTAATATTGATATTCTATGTATAACTGAACATTGGTTAAAAAGTAATGAAGTGGTGCCTCAGTTTAATAATCACCAGGTGGCTAGTTCGTTTAACAGACTTAGTTCCATACATGGTGGGTCATTAATTATTTTAAATAAACAATTAAAATTTAAGGAACGTAAGGACATTGTTTCTCTGTCTGTTGAACGGACTATAGAATTGAGTGCTATTGAATTAGATAAATTTATTGTTGTATGTGTGTACAGGCCGCCTTTAAGTAATTTTGAGCAATGTGAAAGTGTAATGGAATCTGTGCTTCATAAAATATCAGTTTGCGGTAAGAAGTTACTTATATGCGGCGACTTTAATGTAAACCTTTTAGAAAATTCAACAACAAGTACAAGATTGTTGAATCTATTTAAGTCTTCTAAACTCAACCACATTTTTATGGAGCCTACTCGTATCAGTGCAACTAGTGCGACTTGTATTGATAACATTTTTACTGATATTTTTCCTGTTAATAAAAAAGTAATCAGTAATTTAGAGTCAGATCATTTAGGTCAATTAATAACGTTTGAGACCATCAGGAAAAATAACATTAGAAAACAAATTACTTTTGTGCCAGTAACCACAAGCCGTGTTGAACGAATGAAAGAAAGTTTAGTGCAGACGCTACCTACTCTGTCTTCCAACATTAACTCCAATGACATGTATAATTCATTCTTTCACATTTTTATGAAACACTACAACAAAATATTCACTTCCAAAAAGATTGTGGTTGGTGGTGCATCTGCTTTTAGTGAGTGGGCAACTGCGGACTTGTATGAACGTAGACGAGCACTGTATGCATTGTATGAGGAACGGCGGTTTAATACGAGTGATGAATTTAAAGAACACGTCAAACAATATTCTAAGAAATTTAAGATTGATTGTAATAAAGCTAAGCGCGATTATTTGTCCCAAAAAATTAAAAATAGTTCCGACATCATTAAATCAACTTGGAAAGTGATTAATGCGGAGACTGGTCGATCAAAGCACAGATTCCACGATCCTAAATTAAAAATTAATGGCAAAATTATAGAGTCAAGTTTAGAAGTAGCAACAGAATTTGAGCACTTTTTCACCGATATACCAGTCTCCATAACTAAGGATTTAAATTCATCACCCTCGGCTGCCACTATATTATTAAGAGATAACGTCCCTATGTGTAGTAACGACTTTAATTTTGAAAATATTCAAATCTCAGATGTAATAAAGGCATTTAAATCCATCAATGTCAAAAAAACTTCTGACCTCTGGGGAGTCTCTGTTCATGTCGTCAAATCCCTTATTGAAATCGTAGCACCTGAATTGGTAGTAATATTTAATCAATGTGTTGATTGTGGTGAGTTTCCTAATCTTATGAAACATAGTAAAGTAACTCCTTTATTCAAATCCGGTAGCACTTCTGACCCCACTAATTTTAGACCTATATCTGTGCTACCAACGTTCAGCAAAATCTTTGAAAAAATAGTTTTATCGCAATTAATTAAGCACTTTAACGTAAACAATTTAATGCATAACAAGCAATTTGGTTTTACTCGGGGGCGCTCAACATCCGACGCTGGTGTCGAATTAATTAAACAAATATTTGATGCCTGGGAGGAATCACGAGATGCTTTAGGTATCTTCTGTGATTTGTCCAAGGCCTTCGACTGCGTTTGTCATGAAACATTGATCAGGAAGCTAGACCATTATGGAGTTAAAGGATCAGCGTTAAATTTACTGGAATCTTATTTACGCGGTAGAATACAAAGGGTTGATGTGAATGGACAGCGATCGCCGGGGTCATTGGTCTCCACGGGTGTACCACAGGGATCTATATTGGGGCCTTTCCTTTTCCTTATCTACATAAATGACTTGCCACATCTCATAGAGACCCACCATGACATAGTATTGTTTGCTGACGACACCTCACTTATTTTTAAAGTCAAACGACAGCAACAAGCTTGGAATGATGTAAACAATGCTATTTCGAAAGTAGTAAACTGGTTTAATATGAATAACTTAATGTTGAATGAGAAAAAAACTAAATGTATTAAATTTGTTACACGTAACGTAAAACATCAACAGGCTAGTATATTTGTGAAAGGTGAGGAATTGGAAATAGTTGAAAGTACAGTCTTTCTTGGTATAACACTAGACTCTAAGCTTCAGTGGGGTCCTCACATATCTAATCTCTCGAATAAACTGAGTTCTGCAGCTTTTGCAGTGAGCAAGATCCGTCAATTAACTGACGTCGATACAGCTCGGTTAGTATATTTTAGTTATTTTCATAGCATTATGTCGTATGGCATTTTATTATGGGGCAGTGCTGCCAATTCAGAGACTAACACTATTTTTGTTCTGCAGAAGAGGGCTATTCGAGCGATATATAAAATGAGCCCTAGAGACTCACTTAGAGATAAGTTTAAGGATATTAATATAATGACATTGTATTCTCAATACATCTATGAGAATATTATGTATGTACATAAAAATATTATCAATTTTAGGAAAAATTGTGACATACATAATATTAATACTAGAAACAAACATAAGCTCGCAGTACCCGCCACTCGACTCCATAAAATTAGGAAATCATTCATGGGTAATTGTGTAAGATTTTATAATAAACTTCCAGTAAATGTTACTGAATTTTCAGTCAACAAATTTAAGAATTTTGTAAAGCGTAAACTTATATCTAAAGCTTATTATAGTACACAAGACTACATGAATGATAAAACACCGTGGGAGTAATTTAGGATTTAATTATTAGTTTGTTAAAGTCATGACATTCAATTACGATAATTTACGCTTGGAGACCTTGTACATCTCCAAACGTGCATTATATAATGTTATTATTATATACCTATTCGGAGAGAAACCTTACTTCTCTATAAATTATTACTTATAAATGTTGTGACTTTTAGAGACTTTACATCTCTTGTTATTATTATTATATTTCAATTTGTTTAAAATCAATTTTATGTTTTTTTTTTAATGCATGTTAGTTGTAAGATGTATCATCATTGGTTGAAAAAATAATTCCCGCCAAGTTTCTTACCGGTTCTTCTTGGGTCAGCGGTGTAGGGTTCGAACCGGAAGTAGTTTTCATATCTAGACGATTCAAAAGAGTTTGTTGCTATTCCAATTTGAATAAAGAATTATTTGACTTTGACTTTGACTTTGACTTCGAATGGAATATTTTTAAAGGTCGTAAATGGGTCAAAATTCTTTTCGTTGTCTTGTTTGATACCACTTTATCACGCATTTAGTTGCTGTTTCGTCTCAGTATATTAAAAAATTCGGTGCACCTGTATTTCATTTCCACGCTAGGTTTTAATCGATACATCAAAAATTGGAACCAAAACATCATCTCATTCTTTCAAAAATCACAACTGTGTCACGTTTTTTTAGGGACACAAAATAAGACAACGAAAAGAATTTTGACCCAAATATCGACACAACTGAAACAAATGTCACTCTTCTTCTTTCGTCGTTGGTCCCGTTATCTGGAGTCGGGTCTCCTCACTCTACGGCTCCAGGTTGACCTGTCCTGGGTTGTCGGTTTTGGCAATTAGGCTTTAAGACTCATAAGCGCAAAAGATATGAAGGGTCCACGGAAAGAACATGTCTAGTCAATTCAAATTACAGAAGGAAAAACCACATTACTTTTAACAGAATAAGGTGTGAATTTGCCCTGATTTTTTTAGGCACTGGACATGTTTTTTCCGTGGACCCTTCATATTAAAGTTAATTTCGGTTCGAATTATACACCATTATGCTCTATCTAATGGAAGTATCCTTATTTTACACCAATGACGAATTCGACAAGTAGTTTGCACGTGTCAATGTTTTTGTGTCAATTGGCGGTCGGTCTTTTGTAATGTTGTTATTGACAGTGACATCTCATAATTGGTTTATTAAGTTTAATTTGTAAATGTATTTCTTGCGGTATTAGCCCACACTTGAAGTCTAGGTGTTCAATCACATTCATTTCACCTGTTGCACTCGTGCTTAAGACTGTCACTTGGATATCTTTATAGGGTACAACCTAATGGGCGATATCACTGGCTCTCATGCTATTTAAGAGTGTTAGGTGGAAATAAGTAACACATCAGAGGTAGGGTCCTCATAATCTACAGATTAGATACTATGTAATCTATGATATTATAAAAATAATGACTTAATTGTTTATTTGTTTAACTGGCACTGAAATTTTAGAATTATAACTAATGTGAGATTTAAGAACCGGGTTTCCCGAACCGGAGTCGAGTCGATGATTGAGGGTGCTCCGGACGAGGTGCTCTTAATGGGTCAAAACATGTCGAGCAATCATCAACTTAAATACGTAAGTAACCAATTATCATAGTTATTTTTTTATATTTAATTTTTAGTAGTACAATTGTTTTCAAAATTCTTAAATGGACTTACTTACACATGCAAAGTTGAGCGGGCCGCTACTGAATGATGAATAAGATGCAAAAATATGTTTTGTATGTCAGAAGGACAGCAGAGAACAGGGGAGGCGAATATTTAATTCCTAGCTACTGATCGTATCTACTTACAAAGGTGTATACTATGCATGGACGCACATAATTAAACACAAGGTAAATTACAATCTTTTATTATACTGGTTCACAAATGATAAACCTCTGTCGTGAGAAGAACCAGCAAGAAACTCAGACGGTCTTACATTTTCCAAACTTTAAATAATCACTACAAGCACACACTTAAAACAAGACTATTTACAACACTTTAAACTATACTGATAGAAAACGACTGGAGAGTTATAAGCTTGCGTCCATGCATCATTTACTCAACCCTGGATTGCTTTATTCCAAGTCTAAATCAAGAATGAATCCCTGAATACGGCGCTAGTGACCTTTTATAATGTTAGCTCCAAACTACCTGCTTCATAGGCGGGTAGATATCAACATGCCGTTTAATGTCTACCTGCATGGACCAAGCAAAGAACATCTCAAGCAAAACATTGCTTATCGTTTTCTACATTTTATAACTCTTAACAAATTAAATGTAAACATTGCAATTAAGACTATTCTTATTGTAAATAAGATTATTCAGAAGTTCGATGCCTCGACATGTCGTACACGTCAGCGCCAACTGAAGCATGTCTCCGACACGGCCATACTGACAAGACAAGCGTCCTCGCTTGTATCTGAAACAAACACGTACACCAGTAGCCTTTGTTACCACTCGGTCACTCCTGACCAAATTACTTCTTAATCTGTCTACGTAAAATCATCTCAATTCAAGAAAAATCATTTTAATCTTTGCAACTGATTTTAGGCTCACTTGTGGTCAATTAATTACCACCAATTTAAAATCAAAAACAAACAAGTACCATCTGGCTTTCCTAGCCACATTTTACGTAAAACATTACAGAAAACTTGCGGAAGAATATAATCTCTTTCATGGCATATTGACTATCACATAATCACAAACATTACGCGCATCCCTAAGGGATCGCCGATTCAACCCTATGACACTACGGTCTCTAAAACGCGACCTCCGCCAGAGCCTGCCGCGCACTACATACCCACGGACTACTCACAGGCAGACGCATCGGGTTACGGCTACGATCAAGCCTCTGGTACGGTCGACCCATTCTGACCTCAATACATAATGGGATAGAAATGACTACTGTTACATTTTACGAAATCTAATTTGAAACAATTTTACACACGATCATTTCACACTCCTCTTCTATAACCTGTTGGAGCATCGTAGGAACATCTTACAATCGTCAATGTGACTCTATACACATCCACCACTTTAGCAAGGTACGCAGGTATACCACCAACAGTTATCAGAAATACTGTAAGCATCATTGCCCATGACCTCAGCAATGTACACAGAAAAACAATCTACAGTCATCAACATGTCACAAGACACCCGCTATCCGAGTAAAGTACACGGACACATCTATAACCTTCAGCACGGTCACTGACTGACCTGAGTAAATAAAGTTTCCAAGAACACTCTATAACTCTCAACAACATTGTTGGCAAACTCATCATCCACGACCTTAGCAAGGTACGCAGGAATACCATCTACAGTCACCATTAATACTGTAGGAACACTTCATCTACGACCTCAGCGAGGTACGCAGGAATACCATCTACAGTCACCATAATACTGTAGGCACACTTCATCCACGACCTCAGCTAGGTACGCAGGAACACTGTCTACAATCATCACATGATTGTACGGAAACCATCCACAGTCACCAAACTGACTGTGGGCATACTCTGTAGCCAACTAATTACTTTGCCCAACATACGATTTACAACATTCGTCATCACGTTTGGGATTTTGATCTTTAGGCAATTAACACCCCGGCTCATTTTTTTACCCCCAGAACGTAACGGTATACCAAAAATTCACATCTATCATCACGTCATCAAATATCACTCAGTTACATTTCTTGAAAACCAAGTTCAGTTTTACCAATTAAAAGTCAAAATGATTTAAACTAAAGAGTCAATCCCTCGACTCAAACAAAAACGTAAGTTACTCAACCAGGTTACACCATAACCATGTACCTGATTTAATTTCTGTCCATGGGATTGTTAGGATCCAATAACCTATAAGAAGTTAACCATTTCAGCCGCGTAAGTGCTACTCCTCGCAAAGAGTATACTGCACATAAAAAGCAGTTCACGTGCACCTTTTACATGCTCCGGAACTTCCGATGCGATTATTAGATCACGTTCAATCCATCGAACTTGCTCTCAGTCCATTGAAAGCTCAAATGACAGAAGAACTCATTAAACTTAACAATTACCCTTTCCGCATTTAAAGTAGTTAATACAAAATTAAATGCCGCAATTCAGTATCATATTTTCTTTAGGTACTCATTTAATCAACTAAGGGAATTAAAATCAACTTCATTAACATTTGAAACAGACTAGCCAGTCTGTCTATGTACTTACTACTTTACTAGCTAGTAACCGACATAGTTCTACAATAGTAAAAATGAAACACTTCACTTCAACAAAAACAACAAATGGGTTGCAGTACTCACAGCAGTTACAATACTCCAGATGCTACACCGAGCAATAGAGTCTTAACAACCACCTCCATGGCTGTCGGACAATCAAAACGCATTGACCACTTACACCATTAAACCAAACGCACGCCACTCACAGTCGTGGCCGCACTGAGACGGAAAAATAGATCCGATTTTACACCTACGACTACGAATGATTTTAATGGTGTATGTAGTCCGAGAAAACTGAACCCAACAAAAATGTAAATAGTTTCATTCCACGATTGCAAACTATAATGACTAATTCTAGTACCCACCATTTTAATTGAACTAAGGTAGTCAAACTGAAACTATTGACGGTCCAAATAATAAGAAATGATTATCATCATCATCACCATAATCACCATCATCATCACAATAACCATCATCATCATCATAATAACCATCATCAACATCATAACCACCATCATGATCATAACAACCATCATCATCATAACCACCATCATCATCATAAACACCATCATTATCATAACCACCATCTTCAACATAATCATCATCATCACCATCATATCCACCATCATCATCATCACCACCATCATCATCATCATCATCATCATCATCATCATCACCATCATCATCATCACCATCATCATCATCATCATCATCCTATATCAGAAATTGTTAAAATACATCTCAATGCGTTTAATAAAACTTTAATAAAGTCTTTAATAACCTTGCGTAACCTTACGTTATCGCTGTCTAATTTAGTTTTAATGTTGCATTTCTTGCTCAAGTTTTAACTCTATAGAATCGAAAGGGTAGAAGCCCTCGATGACTCAACAACATTAGCTCAGGGCTCAAATAGCTCAACAAAATGTGAACTCCTCACCGGATTGACAACGTGTCTACACCACGCGCTGCACCACGTGTTCACGGTAGGCAGCAGCGACACCAGCCATCAGCCTCTGCCGCGCCGTGGGGACATGATGACAGCAATAACTTGCAGGTCGGCAGCTCGCTCCAATTCACCATGTTGAACTATAATCATCAAATTGTACGGTATCAGTTTTATCACAGAGATAATTTGCATGCGAGCTATCAACTTAACCCTTTGAGGATTTAGTAATGGAGTCGGCTTCATATCGTTTCCCCTCTGCCAAAGACTTTGGCCAAGAATTTGTACATTGACCAAACCTGTTTATAAAAACTATTTCATTAATCGATTCTTCGCAGTCTTGTAATCGTTATGTACCCGTAACAAGCTCCGTCAAAATGTCTGTATGTACTATGTATGGATTCAAAACTCGTTCAAATACATCATGTATACAAAATATGCGATACTATTTCATATCTTGCCTTTATTTGTTTATATTACAACATTTTATTACATAAAATTGTTCAAGAAAATCAAGTACCAGCGAATCGATAGCAAAATCGGTTTCAAAAATATCGCACACAACTCGTATTTTCATTTTTGACTGATGGAGAAAGTTTGACATTTATTGTATTCTCGTATTTAAGGTTAATAAGGTCTACCCATCTTTAAATTTTGTAGGAAATATCAGACTTAGTAAATCAAGTAAGACAGAAGACTCTGCCTTGGTCTAATGTTAAGCTTATATGTAAGCCAATAAGGTTGAATATTTATTGCGCTTATTTGGAATACGTATTACGCGCGAAAATACATAGTGATGTGAACGTTACTCTTTATGACACAATGTCGAGAGTAGGTATAAAATGTCGAGATACGGACACTTGTGTTTACGTATATTAGTGTTCTCACAGTAAGTAAATAAAAACACAGTCTTATCGAATTCAATAACTTCATTTTTACAAGTGCTACTTAACGCTAGTTGGACCTATATTATAAATTGTATTTAGGTACTTACTAAAATATCACTAAGGAATATCAATATCACCGGCCTTATTGCAAAATCTTGTATGTATACGCACCTACGCACCTTGTACCTACGTACTTGTATTCAAATTGTATTCTTACGAGTATTCACAATTAAGCCTCAGTGAGTTTTACCCCAGTTAACTAAAACTTTCTTACTACAACAAAATAAATAATACTCGTATGTACACTCGTATGGACATACATTGTTTTCTTTCACAACCGCTAATTAATATTATAATTGATTTACGGATTTCGAAATGCATGTGATTGACCAAGACTTTCCTTACAGTTACAGCCTTCGTAGTCAAAGATCGCGATAAACGAAAAGATAATCAATTGAAGTAGGTTAATGGCAAGACATTCAGGCGGTTTTGTATTAAAATTGGTTGATTAATTAATAACTGTTACTAATTGTCTGTTTACTTTTATTTAAATACTCAAAACAACAATATATAGTACCAAGGTGCACGTCAATCTATGACGTTTAGAAAAATATATCGATACGATAATCTTCAGACACTTGAAAGCCATATTAATCGGTTCGATTACACCTACGTCGAGAGTTTGAAATTGTGTCCGCATAGAAATTTTACTGTAGTAGTGTGATAATTTAACTTAGTGTTGTGGTATTGTTTAAGTGTGCGTGAGTAGTAACGAGAAGAAGAAATGCATTTGTAGTTAGATCGTTTACATGTGTGCTACCTCGTCCCCCTCGGAAATTGGCAGAATGTTTTGTTAGGAAAGTTATAGCGATACCGTCTCCCCATACTAAATCCTCAAAGACTTAACCTGATCACAAAAATAAAAAGTTGAGGTTAGGGTATTGGTATCCTTTGGTAACTTTGTATTAAAATAATAATGGGCTTCACTTTACTACAACCAAGTTAATCTCGCAAAGATTAAAACGTTTTTGTAAACACAAAAACTTCACGCTAAAAATAGAAATGTCAAACTGTTATTTCTTTAAATTAATGCTTCGAATTTTGCATTAAAACAATTGGAACGAAACCTGTCCTTGTACATCCGTTGCTCCAAAAGCAACTCCCGAAGAGCTGGAGTCTTTATTCTCCTTCATTTCCTGGACGTTTCACAAGAAATTGTGGTAGTTTCATCGCAACAGCATAGTCGTCATGAACGGAACTTCTGGCTACTATGAACGTGTTGTTCTTGAAATTGAAACATTCTGAGCTCGTTTCATTGCCACAACATAGTCATCAGTATCATCAATTCATCACGAACGAAATCATCACGAAACATTCTGTAACATAAATTTCACACGCATAGAAAACTTAAAAAAACAGGCATACGAAATCTCTAATCTATTTTTGGTAGACCACAAAACAAAACCACGGGTTACTTGCCCGTATTTCAGAACTAGTAGTATTTCAAAAGTCAGAAAAGTAACAAGTATGAGCCATGATATTCTTTGAAATTATTCAAATTACTGTTTTTTTTTTGTGAAGTGGGTGAGATAACTACCCACACGTATTGCAACAATAGAAATTCCATAAAAAAACTAACTTGATATCTCAAATTACGTCTCGAAACAGACTTTGCTTCAAAAGATACGAGTGGTTTACACCTTACACCAAATAAAAAAGAAACGATAGTTCAACCTTACCGACTGTCGATGATTTCAAACCTCACTCTTTACGTGTGGTACATTTACCATCACCACTTATTGTAGGCGATTAGTCAACATCCCACTTTCTGATGTCAGAGGGACAGCCGAGAACAGGGGAGGCGAATATTTAATTCCTAGCTACTGATCGTATCTACTTACAAAGGTGTATACTATGCATGGACGCACATAATTAACCCATTATAGACTGAGTTTTTTCGAGGTTTCCGATTTTTGTAATTTTTTGATATGTTGATTATAGTCGTATTTTTAACGATATTTCTGTACTAAAAAAATGGTGTGACCTTCAGTTTTTGAAAAAAATGCTGGTACCATATGGGACCGCTAGGCTCTTACATAAGTAAACATTGGAAATTACCAATGGAATCATTATGTACTAATTAAATGTTTAATCTCATTTATTTAATAAATCTCAATCTATATTTTGCATTAAAAAGTAAGTAATATCAATTGGGATACCCTATTTATAAAAAAAAATCGTTTCAGTTATGGTTTCATGGTCTGTCAACATGACCAATGAATTCTATAATATCAATACCTGAGTCTCATTGTCTGCAATTCGGATTATTTATTAATAATTAAGTATATTTTTGTCAGAATCTTCATGGGAAGCTATGGCGGGATCCAAAAGCACAATTAAATTTAAGGCTCAAGTTCTTGATAGCGCTTCAAAATGACGATTGGGCCTTATAATTTAAAGTACATAAACTGCATCAAAAATTATATAAAACGAAAAAATACGTTTATATGATAAAGGCACAATTGAAATATTTAATTAATGTTAAATTAGCATGCTTAATGTACACATAAATTAACTTTAAATATTTTACACAATAAAATAATAACGCACAGGGAACGGCTAGCGATCCCAGTTGGTACCAGTAATTTTAACGAACAATATTTATAATATTTATACTTACCAGGATTATTCTGAATAATTTATTTAAAAGCAATATCATTGCACTACATGGTTTTTCAATAATATTGATAATGTGTTCATCAGTAAATAAAATATTAGAAAAAACTTCAACCGCGTGTCCTACTTTCTTCGAAAATTTGCAATGCACTAAGCTTAACCTTCTATCACACCCAACTTCGGTCAATAGGGTATAATTCTGGAACGTTATAAGTAGCACCGTGTCCTTATTAATAATATCTAATCAATGAAATATCGTTTAAAGCGACAAAAGTAAGAAAAAGATGCAAATTTTAAACTCACAAAAAAGTGGTCCCGAATGGTACCGCTAGTCTAAAATGGGTTAAACACAAGGTAAATTACAATCTTTTATTATACTGGTTCACAAATGATAAACCTCTGTCGTGAGAAGAACCAGCAAGAAACTCAGACGGTCTTACCTTTTCCAAACTTTAAATAATCACTACAAGCACACACTTAAAACAAGACTATTTACAACACTTTAAACTATACTGATAGAAAACGACTGGAGAGTTATAAGCTTGCGTCCATGCATCATTTACTCAACCCTGGATTGCTTTATTCCAAGTCTAAATCAAGAATGAATCCCTGAATACGGCGCTAGTGACCTTTTATAATGTTAGCTCCAAACTACCTGCTTCATAGGCGGGTAGATATCAACATGCCGTTTAATGTCTACCTGCATGGACCAAGCAAAGAACATCTCAAGCAAAACATTGCTTATCGTTTTCTACATTTTATAACTCTTAACAAATTAAATGTAAACATTGCAATTAAGACTATTCTTATTGTAAATAAGATTATTCAGAAGTTCGATGCCTCGACATGTCGTACACGTCAGCGCCAACTGAAGCATGTCTCCGACATGTATAAGTCATCGATAACTCCTTACAAGTTAGGGGAGACTTTTATGTACCCTCCGGAGTCATCAGGAGCATTGTTTCATCCACATACTTCAGCACTTACAGTACGTTGCTTTAGACACCTTTGCCTACAACTGCCTAGTGTCTTTTAAATGGGCTATTTCCACTATGTCAATAGATATTATTTATCTTATGAAAACAGAAAAAATAAGCCTTGTTGACAGAGTGGAAATAAGCCGTTTTGAAAAGAAAATCCTCAACTTTATGTTATACATAATTATACATTGTTTTAGTAAGATTTTGTAAGTATGATTTCAGGATTTTTTGTATGATTCTAGTGCTTTATGAATCCTGGTTTCACAATAATGCCTTGTATATGTATAATCGGATACGTTAAGAGAAAATGGAAAATATTTGACTTTCACTCAGGTTCAACCCCTACACGTCTGACCCGAGAAGAAGTTTAATTACTTATTATGACAATAATTAAACTACACAAAAAAGTTCAATTACTTATTATGACAATAATTAAACTACACAAAAAAGTTTAATTACTTATTTATGACAATAATTAAACTACACAAAAAAGTTTAATTACTTATTATGACAATAATTAAACTTCTTCACGGGTCAGACGTGTAGGGGTTGAACCTGAGTGAAAGTCAAATATTTTCCATTTTCTCTTACACACTAACCTATATCATTATCGACATTATTGTCATAATAAGGTAATGTCGATAATGATGACTATAGGTTAGTTTAGCCAGTTCACCGGCTACCTCAGTTTTCGGCCGCAGTTAATAGTATGAAGCCTTGGCTGGCCTAGAACTAAATTTACCTGTCTGAAAACCACCTAAACTACCCTATAGATTTTTTAGAAAGTTTTGTTTAAAATTGTATGACCTAAACGTATTGTGAAAACACCCCCACCTCGGACGTTAGGTGATCTTGGCCGTTTTTCTTTGGTATATGACATCTAATATTTATAATTGTATGGCCTTTTAAAACAATAGAAAATTTTAAGGATGTGGACTTGACTTGAAAATTTTAATTTTAAGGACCGGACTGACCGTCCCGTTCCTTCATTAGGAAGATGAAGGAATGAAGAAACGAATATGCACATAACGTCACCATGTGGGCGATAGCCTGACGATTACAGACCAGATTGTCGACAGCTGATTGATGTGTCTAACCATTACCTTGATTTGACGGTTCATACGGAATTAGTCATACTATTTACTTATATGGAAGGAGCATTGTGCGCATTGTATTTTAGTTTGATCACATCTGCATAGTTTTTATATTTGTGAGCAGTGTAAAAACGTTCCACTTTGTTGCTTGCCATAACTAAGGGCGCTTAGACATTTAATTTGTATAAAGTTACAGTCCAGTTTTGTCCTTACTACGGACGGGTAGGACGTTTTTACTAAAATTCTCACAATTAGTGTCATGTCCACGTTATGTACGTAGCCTAGTCATATATTTATCTCGAAATAATGTTTTTTATGACTACATAATCAACTTGCTTTCATTTTGAGGTTCCGTGGTCCGAGTAAATCGGCTGTGACAGACGGACATGACGAATCTATAAGGGTTCCGTTTTTGCCATTTTGGCTACGGAACCCTAAAAAGTGACGACTCTAACCTTTGAACCAAAAGCTTCAAAAAATCTGAAAAAATGTCAAAAGCAGAAATTTATAAAAACTTTTTACAAAAAATATTTTGAACTTGATAGGTTGAACCATTTTTTAATAACTACGTAATCGGCCAAGAGCTTGTGACATAGCCAGTGTAGAGCATGACCCGATATTCTCCTGACCGGTTTTTTTAAATAGAATATTAACTATGATTTTCAGTTCCGAGAAAAAAAAACAAATGCTTTGATATCAGTACTTCAAGCCTTTTACTAAGAGCTTATATGATTCATATTTAAAAAAATCAGTTCAACTCTATTACGTATACGCATACTCCCACAAGTTTGAAATTACGCTATACATTATTCAACAATGACTGTGCGTATATATCTCGATTAGATTATGATTTTTAGAACCGCATGGGCGTGTCAGTTTTTTAAACGGCGCCTAGACGTATTTGCTGTCGTCTGACGTCAAAGCGAAGCGGACATTATATAGTTATCTACCATACAATACGTCTTTCATTGCGCGAAAGATAGTGTCGCAAACATAAACTACGGGAGTATGATTAAATTTACATATGTAGTGCCACAGCAAATTGCCTCATTTTAAGTGCCATTTTTTTTTCAAAGTCCTCCCAGTTTTTTTGTAACATAGGTATTTTATATGATTTTTATTCAAAATCGTGAGCTCTTTCGAACCTAATAGGAGAAAAAATTGTCCCAAAATTTACATACTTTTTTCGAACTTTCCATTACGTTATCGGTTATCGCGATAAAAAATGTATGAATGTAAGAAGTAATGAAACGGAAAAAAACCTTGGGCCAAAAATGTTCTCCTTTTATCATCAAAAGAGCTCGCGAATCTGAGTGGAAATCATATTAAATGTTCCAAACCCAAAAAAAGTGGGGAGAACAAAAAAATTATGGTCTCTTAAACTGATACTTACAGCGCTGATGGCACGAGACCGTGTCGTGAAAAAAATGCTTGGTGCCACAGTGAAAAGTTTTCGTAAATGGAAGACGCAACGAATCGGCTGATGATTTTAAAAAATGACTCGCTCCATTGTCGTCTTGTTTAATAATAATAACACAATCCTGAAGTTTAGATTTAATCTTCGTTCGTATTAAAGAAGACATAACTTGTTTGTAATATCTACCTTTAGATCAATTAAATAATTAAGACTTTTTCTCTATCAAGTGATAAATCTTCGAAAAAGAAAATTCAATACAAATTCTTTGCCATGAATTTTTACGTCCTTTCTACTTTGTCAATACATAATTAATGACCTCAACATGAATACATTCTTAAAGTCCCGATGTATCTCGTAGTTTTCGCGGATATCTCTGATATTATGTGGTCCCGTTTTTAAATACGTTTTTACAAGGCTAGGTAAAAAATCGTGACATACCTACCTAAGAATTATCAGAACGGAAGTAATTTAATAAGTATCATATACCTATACAATGTCACACATAAATATCCAGTTAAGTACTTTATCTTTACATTATCGCTGAAGAACAGCTAGCATAGTCTCGCATCGATAAAAACCTAAACAAATGCAGTAGTCACACCTAAGCAAATATAACATCATAAACAAATCGGGGACTCCCAAGGTGTCAATCAAGGTGTGTTTATAAATAGTTCTTGTTACACATACCATCCATACAGTTAAAATGAGCGACACATTTTTCTCACGAGCCAATTCAAAGAAATCGAAGGCACCAGGATAAAGTACGATTAATAAAACACAAGGTGATTAGCATGATATATATTTGGTTTGAATGGCAAACAGTTTTATAACTGTAATAATCTTTGAAATTACAATATAAATAATTTTATTATCCACTCACAAACATGCTTTAAGTAGCTGCGGCTACTTCGCTCTTATGTTACATTTTAATAGAGTCTATCGCAAAAATCAAAGCATGTCGGTGGTTATAGTTATATTTCTAACAATACTTACAATGTAAATTGTAATTTGAAATAGATGACAGATTCACAGGCAGGGTTATTGCTGACTGAGCCACGAAGGCTGACAATTAATTCATAAACTATTAATTAAAAGGTAGGCATATACACTCACTATAGAAGTATATTACACCAACATCAACACGTTATATTGATCTAATGACTGCTGACCGCAAGATGGCAAACACCGTACATATAAAGTGCTGGTGTTTAACGAAATATTTCCCGACTCTAATAGAGTTCCAATGATATAATTACCATTTTCAATGTTTCTTAGAGCTAATTACCAACATACTGTAGTTAAATGTTAGATTACTCTACAAAGTTATTTGATTAAACTATTATATCGGTAATAAAATAAGTAACAGCCTATTAACACATAGTGACCCAGCCTAAGAAACTGGAAGTCCTTGGTTCGCATCCCGATATGGGCATTTATTAGTGCGTTATTTTTATGAATTATGGTTGTTCGTGTATAAAAAAAATCTGTTTCTGTTTTTAATTTAAAAATTAAAAACCCTTTACGTAAATCATTTGAAGGGTCCACGGAAAAAACATGTCCAGTACTTAAAAAAATTAGGGCAAATTCACACCTTATTCTGTTAAAAGTGAGGTGGTTTTTCCTTCTGTAATTTGAATTGACTAGACATATTCTTTCCGTGAAACATTCATTTGTTATATTTGTAATGATTTGATTGTAATTTTTTCATCTCTTCATATTTCGCTAATTGCTAGTTTTACTAATAAATGTCTTCATTTCATTGAAATGATTAAATGCTGGAAAATCTATATTTTATCCTTATCAACAAAGACAATTAGATAAATAAACAATTTGAAGTACACTTACGTACTACAGTAACCATTTACAAACTTATCCTAGATTTGTAAATACAGCGTATACAAGCAGTAAAATTGTTGTAAACAACGTAAGCACATTCAACTTAATTCTCACCGAAAATATCGCACACCTATTTATTTGCGTCCTATTTCCCAGTACCAAGTCTATCGATCAAATATTTGGTTGGAGCGGCGCGCGCGGCGCCGACGCGCGTCAGAGCTGCCTGAATGACGCAGACGCACCTTCCACCGCTACCAAATAAGCTGTAACTACATCTAAAATCTTAATCAATTGTGTACTTTAACATTTAAGGTCAAAGTGTACAATGGCTTTCAATTATTAGTACTACTGTGCTAAGCGCGGTTGGCAGTTTTTTTCTTCGAAAGCTACAGGGGCTTGTCTTGTATCCGTGTTCAAGTTTATTTTAAACTTTAAGCTGTGTTGTCTTCTATTAATACATGCCTGTATGATTCCCGCCTGCTATACACATTTCCTTTTTTATATTGGTTATTGAGAAAAAAACCATAGTTTTCTCACAATTCTGTCTTTTGGAAAAAAAAGCTTGTCTCACTACTATGTCTCTACGAATGTTGCATTGCGCGGTGCATATTTTAAACCTGGTAGACCACGGACAGTGACTATAATGAACCTGTAACATCTTTTATATTTTACATATGGTATGACAAAAAAATATTTCATTTCATTTCGTCAGTATCAACAAACTATAAATAAGTATAAGTTGTCCTCGATGCTTAGGCCTCCGGGTCGCGTAATATTGAAATAAATGCGATTTTTTATATTTCCGTTGAATTGAATAGGTCCATTGGGAGTCTTAAGACCTTCATAGAAGTTGCCTAGTATAACGGCATTTGTTAATTTGTTTTTTTTTTTCATACATAATAAATGAAATGGTAAGTGTCAGAGAACCTTAAGAATAACATAAAAGTTAATTTCAGGTGACTGACGGCACATGTTAAAATAAGTTAGGTACATTAGGATGTAATAAATAATGCACTACACTAAACTTGTTCTGTCATTAAACTTGTTTTTTAATAACAGTACGAGTTAAGAGATTAGTTTCTTAGAGAAATTAATTACATTTGATCTAAATAAACTTCCTTCAAATTTAACAGAAACAAAAAAATCTGTATACCTAAGGTGCATTCATCCTTACTTGTCTTATCATGTAAACAAACACTTTTTGAAAACATTATCACACTTTTCTCTGCAATTACACATTAATCATCACGTCAAATGTTGTTGCATACTTAATTAAACTCGCAAAGTATTATAATCACTCAAAAAATCACTGAAAAATATCATTTCTGTAAAGATTTTCGTCAATAAATGCTGTTACGGTCGGATTACTTTAAAAACATCTGACATTGATGTGACATTGCGATGTCTAGATTGTCTATGTACCATAATGTTGGCATGTCAATATATCGATATTAATACTTAAAAGTACAACTCGAGGAAAATGCAATTAAAATAAATTGCAGTAATTTACCAAAATTTATAGGGTTTCGTAGCAAAAATGGCAACAATGGAACCCATACTTATAGTTTCGCTATGTCCGTCTTTCCGCAGCATACTTAGCTCAGTGGCCGTTAATACTATAAATCTGAAATTTGGTACAGGTATACATATTGATCATGCCAACAAAGTAATACAACAAAAAGTAAAAAAAAAAATTTTTCGGGTAC
>JALPQI010020774.1:0-20519 GCA_025490895.1 Thaumatotibia leucotreta | reverse complement strand
AAAACAAGCCCGCAAACTGCTTAAAACTTTTCATATCTCAAAAACAAACGAATCCGAGTTCAAATTACGAAATAATTGGCTCAAACATGCACCACTGCTCCAATGTTTGGCGAACTTTTCTCATATGTCACCGCGCGGCGACATAACTCATTCGGCACTAATCCGAGAACAAACGACTGGCTCCCGCGACGCTGTCTGTCACGAGAACAAATCTAAGGGAGCTGTTCCAACTATCAGACTTGCTTGAATTTATTTGCATACCGTTTGGTCTGAAAAATGCACCGTGATTTTTAAAAGGTTTGGGACAAAGATTGACTTTAGTTTGATCAGTGATTAGCCAAAACTAATTCAACCTTTCTTTGGGAAACTTTGAAATGACTCATTCTAAGGTTCCCTAAGGAAAATAGGAGTCTAATCAGCCTGGAGTGCACTTCAACGAATAGAGACTTGTAGCTGTCACGCTCCTCAGTTATGAACTTGCGACGTGGAATAACAAGACAGTAAAAAATACAAAATGTACCAATTTTATCAAATATGACTAAATAATTCAATGCAAAGACCAAGGGACTATTGGGTGACCTCCATCCAGCCAGGGATGACCAAGAAGTAACCAAGAGGAAGAGAGTTTATTTTAAAAATACTCTGTGATTTCTAAAGGATTGGATTGCAATGATTATAGTACTATTATTTTTAAGTAAGGTTCAAACGTCTCACTGATTATACCTTTCTTAGAATCATAAAATACTATGGTTGCTTCGTGACGAGAATTGTGTTTAATAGCTAGAATTCTTACGAACTATTATGTTCGAGCACTGTAGTTATGTCCAGGCCTCTCTCTGTAATTTTTGTTGTTTTGATCCTCGTTCCATTTGAAACTACATACCTACATTTATGTATATACTAGTATATATGTATATCAAAAAATCATATTGCATTTAATTACACAATATCTACAGAGGTAAGTTGACAAATGTATTTTTTTTATTATTCCTACTAAAACACTGCATAATACGAACATAATACAAAGTAAATACTAAGTATACTCTACTATAAAAAAATGTGTTAGTAGTTTTGCCTGGAATATCTAAATGTCAATCACCATTTTTGCGTTTTAATCATTTTGACAGCCATATTCATTAATAAAGTTCGTTTGCCAAAATGATTCTTATTTCTCAATATAAATAATTCATCATACCTACTTCTTGTTATCTTCTGTAAAGCTCTGTCTTTCTTTTATTAATAATAGGTGTGTATATAATATTCTGTATTTAAATCCTGTACAATTTTGCTTCAATAATATATCTACTTCAACAGCCACAGAAGTACATACTTACTTTTCTATTGCAATATTATTACTTAGTTACTGACTTAATACGATTCCTCGAAACAATTTCTACGAGTACTATTTGACTTCCAAGATGACCTCAAATCCCACGGATCATGACAGTGCCATATGTCATACTAAAGCTGTGTGAGAACAAATAAAAGTGCAATTTAGTCATCAGCGGATCTAATCAGTCGGCAGCGCAATTTGGACTAGCCCCGTTGCACAGGATACAATATTTTATGTTGACAGACATAACAGCGTTTATACGAGCGTTTATTCTTTATGTGTCCCGTATTTTATTCGCTTTATGACGGTCGTTGACAATCTTAATCATATCATCTTTCATTTCATTTGTCAAAGGATTTTCATCTTTAGCTTTCACAGTTTAAGGCTTATTCATATTTTCTTTCATTGCAAATTAAATTTGTATTTCGTATAATAGTCGTGGATGCCGGTTGTATGTTTGTTAGTATTTTATTTCGGGGCGTTCTCGCGTCATAAAATAATGGCGTAATGCATGCTCATAAATCAATTTTCCTTTGAACGATGACGTTTATAATGAAGGTCGGTAGTTTTGAATTAGTATATTATTTTTCTGTGGTATGAACGTGATTATTATCGTTGTTTATGGTACGTTCTCCCCTCGAATCGAATTGGACTCCACGAAGCTTTATCTTTATATTTATTTCACTTTAATAGCTGGCTTGATTAATGGTTAGGCTGTGGCTGTAATCTGTATATTTTTTTACTACATATTTTCGAATACGAATAAATTACCTTGTTGACTGGCTTACCGCCTACTTCGTTAGAGTTAACACTAATAATAGTCGATAAGTAAGATTGGTGTAAGAGACTTATCTAAGGGCGATTTATATGAAGTAAGAGATACCTATTATTCTGCTGATTTCTATATATACTTACTCTAGGTATAATGGATTTCATAATTTTTTACTTGCATAATTAATAGAGCAAGGCGCACAATGGTTTACACATTTATGAACTTGACTGCAGTCTTAATAATTTAATAACTTTAAATATTACTAAAATTACACCCTTAGTAATATTTCACCATCCCTGAATAAAATTTAGGTATACATAATATATCTGATAAATATTAGCAGTCCTTTTTTTATCAACCTGGGAAAAGCAGTGATAATTTTATCAGACGGATCCGAGGATTGTAAAACAGAACCTGATACAATATTAATTTATTAAATTCATTTATTCCAACTACCTACGCAAAGGTTGCAAAATAACATTAACAAGAACAACCGAAGCCCACGACCCTAAAGGCCATTTATAAAACACGCAAACAAATGAAAATTGAATTGAAACAAGCCGTCTAAATAAAACAAGAAGGGTCCAGTAGCCGTACCATGACTTTTCAAGTATCGTTTACTTTAGGTTTCACTCCAGACATAATGTATTCTATCACGCTCGTATTTACTTATTGGAGTGAGCGCGACGAACAGCTTTTTGTATCGAGTAAAACCTACAGTATCCGTTACTTGGTAGCTCATGGTACGGCTAGAGAGAACTTCTCACCACGTACGGACGGATAAATACGTAATAAGCCTCCTACTATGCCAACTTTCGTGAATTTGGGATGTTACGGAAATTTTTTCGGTGTAATATTATCAGAATATGGAAATCTGATTATTTCCAAAAACATCTATCGATGAATAGCTTACTCTATTAAACAAATTTCATAGTGAATATGACCGTTATAGTGCCTGCAAATCAAATTTTAGAATTGTTCTGACATAAAAGGTAACACTTTAAATATTTTTGGTGACAAGTAAATGTACGAGGTACTATTTTGTTTTTGTAATGGATTTAGAGATTTGTTAAATATCTACATATACGAGTATTATTTTAGAAAACTTGACTAACTATGTAGTTTGATTATTCATGGTAATTTCTTATTTTTAGTGGTAATAGTCAGTCGTTAAACGCCCGTTAAAAGTGAGCACGCCGTCTTATCTAGACAATTAATAAAATTGTGTCGTTACATCCGCCCATCAAGGGACCCGTCGCCGATGTCAATGACTCACAACTCGACACCATTCATCATTTCTTTTTCTAAAAATGACACAAAATACGAGCACGCGATCCGAACGGAACATGGTACAGAGGCCTGTTCATAAATCTTCATTGCGTCCCGATGACACGCCGCGACACTTCTCTCTGCTACCGCGCTACCGAAACACTCCACGTCACTAACAACTTACGTTACACCATTTACATCATCTGAAATGGTACCTTACAGTTCAGTATTAAAGTCTCTATTACGTTCTTTAAACAAAAATGGAGCCCCGTCACAATTCCCAACATGAATAACTTTCCAAAGATGGAGCTTGTGAAGGACTTTGAATCAAACGCTTGGGACTGTAAGGTTGATATCAGATTGTTCTTGTTTAACTGGAACTTTGTTCTTTTCGTTAGATTTGTCACTGTCTGAAACGAGAATGTCGTTAGGGAGATTTTAATTCACGAGCAATATTCAACTTTAGCGCTTCAGCATTTTGGATGAAATTTATACGGGGAGATAGTTTGTGAGTGGCAACAACATTATCCCTCTGTGACAAGCAACGTCAGGTTGTCGATCATTATAATATATGTGCCGTGCTGTCAGCTGTCTTAACACATGAATGATTCACTCCGTGATAAATTTTAGCTCATGATTACATTTCATACACACGTCAATGTGTCTGTTTACGTAATTAGGGACTGTATATTGGAGGCTTTCAGTAGATTTTACGATGGACGGCGGGAGCCTCCGGTCGTTGTTTTGACATGCTCTGTATATGAATGGGATTGAGTTATTGAAGTAACGGGAAGGAATAAATTTGTGATAAGCCCCGGTATTTAGTGTTGGGTAACAGTTCAACATCCTTCTTTGAAGGATTTATTAGTGGTTTCGCCAATAGCTCGGCTATCCTTTTGTTTCACCGACATTACTATGTAAAATAACTTTGGCTTTCAGTACTTTATCGAATTATTTTTCATAATTTCAAATTTATTACAAGTAATGTTTTGATTTATCTTGCCGCTGATTAATAGCGACAATTGCGTTGCAACGTATCTCAATAGTACAATTACATTACACATATAATTGATTATAACTAACGTGAGACTCAAACATATTAAAATATTATCGAACCGGGTTACTCGCGTATTTAGGTCGATGATTGTTCGATAATATTTTAACAAATTGAATTTAAAAAAATGTTATTCTGTATACTTCTGTCATAAAAAAATTGCATAGTTATAAGTATCACTTTGACGTTATACCACAATAATTCCATTACATCTATCTTCCAAGATAAACTAATCAGTGAATAATAACAGCCCCAAGCGGTAGGTAATCCAACATAATTCGCTACGGCGTGCCGTGATAGATCGGCTAATAAACTTATGAGATATGATGTGCCGTGAGATGAGAATGGCTTGTGGGAAATGTTCATGAGATGTGTTTTGGGGTTTTAGTTCAAAGTTCACAAGAGGGTGGTGAAAAGATGAAATTTTAACCAGAAAATTGTTGATCCCTTTAAACTTTATGATGTCATTTTAACTTGTATTGGTCTTTGCCCGTGAGTAAAATTATGGAATTATATTAATTGAGTTGAAATTTTCTTTTTAATTCTGGTAGTTAATTTTGAACTTGTTAAATAGTTGCACTACAAGTAAATGACTTAAAATATTATAAACCGTTCATGAGTTTAATACTTTTTTACTTATAAAATACCTTTGTTTTATATTGACTCTCATTATATTTATATTCTTTATGACTGTAAATCTTTAAGAATTGATATTGCACTACCAATTGTTTTATCGTGTATCTACTAAATATAATTAAAAATGATTAATTATATTTTTTTTTATAAAATAGTAATTGTAATAAATAAATGTATATGTAGTATTGTAGCCCTTAGAACTGCTCTAACACTACATTGGTTAGTTTAACAAAGATAATAATTTATACAACGCGCGGTCTTATCGTGAAAGAGCAATCTCTGTCAGCCAGTTTTTTTTATTTTATTTATTTCTAAATCAAATACTGGATAAACACAACTTTGTAACGACTCCATAGCTTCCTCAATCGATACAGGAGCCGGCATCGATCAAGATCCGTCGTCCGCGCATACATCAAAGTCAGCCATATCTGTGCAGCTGTCTGTCTATTCACAGAACGCTTTGTATTCGTCTGCAGACTCTTCTCTGGTATATTTGAAGTCATTATCATTGGCCTGGTATCTCTATAAAAGATGATTTAAGCAGCGTCGGCACTTACAGGAGTAAGTAATAACCCAACCAGCAAATCGCGGTCGAGTAAGCGTCGCGGCAACGTTTCCGCTGTGACTTAAAAGGTGGTCTAAGGTAAGGTAAGGCGAGCGTATCCATCAGTTGGAGCGAGATGTCCAAATATCGGAACTCCCTCTCGTACCTACGTATGGTTTTTGGCTCAGTCGGTCACCTTAGACCAATATCGTGGCCAGGCTATAAGACTGATATTGGGAGCGGCAGCTGCGACCGCACTTCGCACAAGTAAATGCAGTTTTTGGCGAGCTGGGAGGAACGGCAGCGCGCTGCTATCTCAAATCTCGCCTAGTAAAAAGGAAGTCAAACCAGGCGCTGTCATGTGCGAAAACGCTTCTGCTCAAAATCTGCCTACAATGATCTGTGACATATCCCCTCTGCTGCTGGGATCAATGCCAAACGACCATTGGGTCAACTAATGCTCCGTTTTAAGGATAGTTCGCCGCGAGACATGTTGTCTTATTCAAAACGATATATGATAACTATATTCAAAAGAACATGTGTGATTTGAAGTCGAAGTTTAAACTGGTCCACATGGTCATTTAGGCTTTATGAATTGTCGGTATACTTGCGCCGAACAGAAGAAAAGAATCCAAGGTTTGAGAACAATTTGCAATGAGCATTTCATTGGAATTTAGAAAACGACGTTCCCTTTTTTATGTATGTAAATTATTTTAAGTGTAAGTGAAATGGTTTGTCAATCATTTCAAAGGTAAAATCACCTTGTTTTAAATCAGGTCAGTAATTTTTATGGGAATCGTTTAAGATGCATTCATAGTATGAAAAGAAACTAATGTTTTATAAATGGTGAAGCGCAACGAGAAATATAAACATTTATGTATGTATTTTTATGATTCAATCAAAAAACGCTTTATATCAGCAACCCGTTACTTTTCGAAGCGGTTGGTTCTAAAAAGCTAATGTTAATAAATACCCTACAAATTTCTTGCGTATTCCCATAATATGCATTCCTTTTACAGAAATTGATTAGTTATCTTGTATTTTATTGGTAGTAAATATCTGGTGTTTTACTTGAAATAGTTCGGGAGCTATAAAAAGAGTTCGAACAGCGACATTACGAGCATTCCGAACATTCGTCTGCTCGCGTGCGCCTGCCCAACTCAGAAGCAGAGATAGGGAATGCGATACAGTGATCCCAGCATTGTCTCGGACCATGATGGAGCCTCTAAAAGGAATAAATATTACGTCTCCTCAAGATATATCGCACTTTAAACTATTGCTGCATTTTTATGCCCAACCTTATATGGATTGATATAGTGTCTGTTTTTATGTCTTTAGTCAGTCTAGACTGCTATGATGCAGCCATTCCATGAAACAGGTTGGACTGTATATTACTTTCGTAACTTACAATCTTTTTTTATCTAAGACATATTCCCTTTGAATCCGGGAATCCCAATTTATAAATTAGTACGCATGAACTAACCGTCAAAAAAACGTGTATCTAAAACAGATATCCCAATATCAAAGGTTAAAGCAATGCACAAATCAACGTCCCTAACAAATGCAGCGATCACGATACAAATGGCGGCTATATAAAACAGTGTCCCAATTATTTGGGACAATTCATTAGAGGGGCTCCGTGCTCCGCGATTGGCGCGATTCGTCACGCTCGCTCGACAGATGGGTATCTAGCGAGTGCCGGGAAGAAATGGTCCCACTAAATCAACCGAGCCGACAATCCCGGGCAGTCGCCGTCGATACATCAAGTGTAATGCCTCGGATACCGCGGCCAGATAATCGAATGTGAGCATCGACTCGTTACACTGGAAATAAGATGAGGATTTGTTATCGCTGCACATAACGACTCAAGTCACAATAATGCATACGCAATTATAAACATTATTGACATTGACATAGATACTAATGATGCTGTAAGATCTCAGGGGGATATTGATGGAGAAGAGAGACAAAATCTAAATGGAGCTTAGCTTTTCAAAGTTGAAGTTAGTCTGGATGAAAAAGCGACTTGTCGTGCGCCAGCGAACGCTGATAGATCTGTAAAGTTTGCCGCGGACAGGAATATATCGAGTGGCTGCCTCCGTTCAGCTTTATTTATACATAACATCTGTTTGAAGTTGAATCTACCGGCGCGGACGGGGAGCGCATTACCAGAGATTTATTCCGCGTCTTAATTGTGAATCGATGGGTTAATGAAGATAAAACCCGCGCCCGTGTTGTAAATTAGCTTGCGTGTCGACTGCGCGCTCCGATAAAGGCCTGCTTTATTGCTTTGTTTGTTTTCTCTGCCCGTACTTCAAAGACTAAGAGATAAACTTTAGTTTTATACGAACATATATACTATATTTGAGATCAAATACAAAGGAGTTAAATTAACGACGCGCGTCGCAATTAACTACTACACTTATAAATCTTGTTACTTCTACAATAGACCACAAAGTAAGATAAATTGGCCAGACAGCAGCACTCATACAAGTATACTTAGTCGCATGTTCAAACTTAGCGACAAGCCGCGCCACATCTAAAAATTTATCAACGCGCTTAGTTTCTTTACAGGCAGTATCTAAGTCTCTTGGGGATTGAAAGTTCCAGCTTTGAATGATTTATGGGTGTGACGTCACGTAGTCGGGACAGGGGTTAACCCCACGCGGTCACACTCGCATCTAATGGTCGTGATTCGACAAGTACAAATGGCTCCGCTGACAAATGGCTTGCGGACGACCCCGTGTCGGCGAGCGCGTCGTAACTTTAACTAATAGACAAGCCAATATAACCTTTACGGGTGTGCTATTTAATAAAACCATTAGCGATTCAATCTCCGTAATAAATTTCTTTAGTTACCGCACACGTTTATGGAAGAACAAGCGAGAATTACTAGCATAAACTTCAGGTGTAAAACTTTAAAGCTTTTCCAAAGGCGAGTAGGAAAGAGCGAAAAAATGCAAAAAGTGGAGTTCCCTTAAGTTGATTTTGGCGTGGCAGATAGAAACGTGTAAGTAAAGAATGATAAGTGAATGTCGAAAGTGTCGATCCCTTCCGATACGATCAAAGGTCGGGCCATGCGACAGACACTGGATAGGAAATTCCTCGCGATTTCCTTTTCATAAAGTCTTGCCCTTATAGGGTTGCAATGATTTATCGGGGACTCTAGTAGCTGTATATTGCTTTGCCGCTCATTTGATAAACGATGTAGACGGTACTGGTAACATTATTGCTTTTTTGAAATATGACGTCTGCCGTGGGTCAAATAGGAGTGGTCATTGAGGACTGGTTTTTTTAATATTGTGAGTGCTTAATGCTTATTCCATTATGACACTTGTGGACACCTTGTAATACATTTAGATAGCCTTAGTCTTTTAACATTTCATATCGCTTCTGAAGGCTTTCCCAGCTAAGCAAAGTTTTGCAATAGAATTACATAAATTTACTTTATCTGTTTGTCGCCATCGGCATCGTCGGACTTAAATTACTTATATTTTAATTGTAAAGCTTACTAGCAGCAAATCAAAAACAAATTAATTGTTAATACTTTTTCTTGTTTATCTTTAAAAATGTATTCCTCAAAATGTAATAGCTGTTTAAAATAGGTAAATAAATGCATACGTTTCTAAACCAAAATAAAAAAATATATGTGAGTAACATTATCTAGAATTTAACGTAATTAATTTATCATTAAGTAAAAATAGTAATGCGCGTAGAACCGATGGCCGTTGGGGCGGGAAGGTTCTCGAGTGGCGGCCACGTACCGGAAGGCGTAGCGTACTCCGGGGAGCCTACTCCCCACAAGGTGGACTGATGACCTGGTGAAGATCGCAGGAGTCCGCTGGATGCGGGTGGCGCAGGACCGGTCATTGTGGCAATCTTTGGGGGAGGCCTATGTTCAGCAGTGGACGTCTTTCGGCTGATATGGTGATGATGATGATGAAGAAAAATAGTAATGTACCTACAAGGAACACATCTAGAACGAAGTAAACATTTGTCAATGAAATTTTATGACGTGACAGCAAGGTAAAAAAATAAACCACAATTCTTCAGAGGTTCAGTAAAATTATAAAAAATAATGATGCATGATTTTTCTGAACATAAAGTTCACCAACTGGATACGCATTTTAGTCCAATACCACCCACCATTGAAAGCATGTCTTGTGACTTCTAATCTATAAAAAAATGTACACAAAGGATAAAGACTATTAAAAAGATACTAAAGATAAATCTCTCGACACGGGCAGCCATCCGTCTTCTAATGAAGAAAAGTGCGCCCCTAGGATGGTTTATCGCCGATCTGGGTAATTAAAACGCTACCCGAAGGAAATGTGCGGTAATAACAATAAATCTTGCAGCTTGTAAGTATGGGAGTGGATAGAGCAAGACTCTGCTTGAGGTGATGACGTTTGTTTAAGAAAAAAATAGGGAATTTGAATTATTTATTGAGTACAGTCGAGTTTATAAATATAAATGAGCAAATCCAAACCTTCAAAAAATTCAGCATAGAAAGATACATATGCAACTGAACAGATTTACCAATCAAAAATATGTGTTCATATTACCTGTCATATTACAAGGCAAGTGTCACATTAATATGTAAGCAACTGAAAAGTCATATTGATCAGGTAATAATTATGTTACTTTGATTTGTAAATCTGTTCAGATGCATAATATATATGTACCTGTATTCTTATTTATTTTTGTAGCCTTGGTCGAGTTCATAAATATTATGAGCAAATGCTCATAATATTTATGAGCATTTGCTCATAATATTTATGAACTCGACTGTACGTTTGGGAAGGAGTACAACTTTACTTTTGATTGGAAGGTTGTGAGTTTACTAAAACCCTAGATTGTACAGAGAACGTTACAGTACATTACGACACAAGTGCGAAAAACATGAAATTCGAAACGAGTGGCGATATTTTAAAGCACGACCGATAGGGAGAGTTTTAAATCGACACGAGTTACGAATTTCGTTTTTGCACGTGTCTCGTACGACGTTTTTGAGTACAGATGGCCCTCCGAAGTTTTGAACCTGACGTAAAATGACACGCTTCTCGTACGAGACACGTGCAAAAAGGAAATTCGTAATTCCCTTCGGTCGTGTTTTAAATCGACACGAGTTACGAATTTCCTTTTTGCACGTCGGCTTTCGTTTCGAATTTCATGTTTTTCGCACTTCTGTCGTAACGTAATGTACTATTGTAGCATCCAAAGTAGCCAATTAGTTTATATACCAGTTACATTAGCATGATGTATTTCGATACAATAAGGGCCTACGCAAGTTGGCGCGGACGCTCGCTGCGTGCGCACGCTCGCGGGTCCCGCTCAGTATTAAAACCAGTCGCTCGCGCCCGCACCAATTAGCGCCGTTCATACAATTTCTTGTAAGACGAGCTGCCGTTTCATGTAATTCGCGCCAGCTAGCGTAGGCCCTAATAGAATAGTTTGCTAATTGGGCCACTCTGACTGTTACCTACAACGGACTGAATGTCATCAGTCCAGCTTCTTCAGTAAATAGGTCTACCCATGCTTTGCCTTCAGGGTCGCCAATCGAGAAAATTTCCGCCCCAACTTCGATTCTCGAGCCCCAAGTTCTACGTCGCCGTGTGGTGACGGCAGTAAGAATACATTTGTCACCACCCCAACTCCTCCTGCGGGTGTCGTAAGAGTCGACTAAGGGATTGAAGTGTCACTGACCATTTTTTAATAAAGATTGATGATGGGCAGCAGCGTCATCATAGCGGACACATTACTGCGATCGCCAATCCGCTTGCCCAGCGTGGCGATTATGGGCATTTACCTCCTAATGCGTCAATACGCATAGTTAATAGGAGAGGCCTACGTCCAGCAGTGGACTATCATAGGCTGATGATGTGTGATGTGATGTGAAGTTCTACGTATAAAGTCACTTAGCAAGATGTCGTGTAGTCATCATCTGATTAAGCGTACAATGTTACTTAGCGAAATGTCGTATAGTCATCATCTCATCATTAATCATCATTTGAAGTTCATGATGATGTTGTTGTTGTATTCTGGCCATTTTTTCTGCAGCTCGACATCAAACCTTTTTGCCTATTTTGCCTATATTTGTCCCAATTGGGCCAGCCAGTACTTGTTGGGGACTTCACATACAACCTTGAATTTCTTCGCAGATGTATGCAGGTTTCTGCACAATGTTTTGCTTAACCGTAAAGCACTTGTGAATATCAAATGATATTTCGTACATAAGGTTTAACGTATATTATAACGCGACGTGCAGAACCTATTTGAAGCAAGAAAAGAGTTATTTCAGCATCAAACAAACGAATACATGGTGCACATTTAAAAGACTGATAATCAACCATATTGAAAGGAAATAGGGTCTACCTATTGATTGTCAGGAGCGTTCGCAAATGTCCATATTTAATGACCACTAATGAATCAAGCCCCTTGAACGTGGACAGCTAATTCGTTGCTCTTTAATACTTTATAGGGGTTTTCCGGCATATGCGGACTCTAATTGACATCCATAAACTTATATGGCCCTGTAGGTAGTGTATGTAATACATCACGATTCCCTATTGCAATCCTGATGTTGTACCTACATTAGAATTGCATTACTTAGTCAGGTAAAAAAGGTACTTCATTTAGAATTTTTCTCAAAAGACTTTTTGAGATTTTTAGTGTTAGCCTGGCAAGCTCTGATGGTTTTTCTGCAAAAGTGCCGTTTTTATTGGTTGGTCCATTAATACAGTTGTTCAGCATGATCATAACATGTTGATTCATAACATTTTGTCATTCAGAATCTAGGGATTCTGGGTAGGCCCCAAGAGCACTCAGTTTAAGTAGGTAAATATATCACACGCTCATTGAAACACCCATATAATATATTATTATGTAGATATTATTAATAATGATGATTCACTCTATAGAAAATGCTATCCACGTCTGCCATATGCACAGTTTTATTGGTTTTGTACAATTCAAATTTTTACGCAGCATTTTCTTCGACAGTTATTCAATCATTGCCTGCAGCTTTCAGATCATCAACAGCACAGTATTATTACACCCGATTACAAACAAACCCCCACATAAATCAGCATCATTATCGTTGATCAGTTAATAGCGCTCGCGCATCGGGCGTTCACGCATGCGCGCCATAACTCGTCGCTATCTGGAGGCGTGGATATTCATAATGGTTTGTTTCTCTAATATCAAATATCTGATGTATGGCTAACAGAGTAAGAATTAAATGCTGATTTCCACCCTGATCAGGAAACAGATTTATATGTCGTAAGAGAACATGGAAGTAAATAGCTGCACTCTATCTTCACATCATCAGCCTACATCAGTCTCCTGCTGAACAATGGCCTCTTCCTAGCCTATGCGTAAGGACGTATTAGAATACCCTTTCTCGCCAGACTGGGAAAGCGATTTGGTGATCACATTCTGCTGCCCATAATTAATCTTCGATAAATAAATAGTCAATGGCACTTCAGTCCCTTAGCCGATTGTTTAGACTTTTTCATTGCGTAGCATGGGAGCCCTGGACTCTAGCACGGGAAGAGTAAGGTGGATGGTAAATGTATTCTTACTGCCGCCACTACACGGCAAAATCATGTTTTGGCTGTACCTGTCGTTCCGAGGGTTTGTCTTTGTCACTGAGCAGTCGTTGAGAGTTGGCGAGTTTTCACTTTACAAACTATTTGACAGTAACTAATACAAATAATTATCATCACAACCACTAGCGGGGCCGGGCCACAATCCGGACCGCCGACTTCAAAGACGAGCTTTAAAAACAATAGTTTCTTACTCAGATGCTACCTACATCACATAAAACAGTAAGATATCAACTATCAAGTATTTTCCAGTTTCAGCAAATTTGTACAATTTGGCTGGAATTTTCATAGCGTCTTCCCTTACAGCCATATCATGCTAAATTAGCTAGATTGCACCATCATTTACAAATCTGTTCTGTGGTTTATGAAAGGAACAGATGTCATTAGTTCAGGGAATGATAAATAAGTCTAAGAAAACACGAAATACAACAAACATTAGGCAGCAGATCTCACTGATACTAAAGAATTTGCAACATCAAAAACAGGCAAACTCACACGAGTATTTAAACCGTATAAGGTTGCAAGGTGTCGATTCATTAACCGCTCTTTGCTGATCATATCTTTCTCCAACCCTCGCGTTTAATCTGAAACGTAACGCTTAGAGAATAAGGTTGAATTTAGTAAAGGAATCGGTGCTGAATCCTATATCCTCTGGAACAAATGCTCTTACTAATGGGTGCTGCATTTAGGGGTCCGTATCAGGCATCTAAAAACGGTGTGTAGCTTATGCTGGTTTACGAGCCATTTGGTAATAAGCCGGGGTCGTAGGTTCGATCGCGGATAAGTGTTGTTTATGAACGTTGCGGGAGTGTTTGTGAATGGGCTTTTTGGAGTCAGATTTTATACATGCCTAGAGTTTGATAAACTCTATAGCCTAGTATAGGCTAGGCTATAGTTTATCAAACTCTAGGCATGTATAAACCATGTTGACCGTACCTGCAGTTTCTTTGCCATAGTCCCTACCATGGCAAAGAAACTGCAGATACGGTCAACCAATCAGTCACTCAGTAACTATGTCAAAGTAACGTTGTAAATCAGATTGTGAGAAATTTCTTACCACTTGTTATTTTAATATGGTTCTAGAGCGTCCTAAAGTTCAAATTGGTTGAGTGTACCGGGTTCGAAAGCCGATGAGGATATCTTTTTGTAAGTTTTAAATAAATATTTGTTCCTAAGTCATGGCTGCTTTCTGGAATCCATATAATTAAAGCGACGATTACTTGCAGTAGTTCTAGCCTAGGAACGAAAAATTTACTAATGATATTTTTTTATTCCTTTTATTTATTGATATGTTTTGAATATTTTTTGATAAAATTTTGCAATACGATCAAAACTTTTCACTTTTAGTGACACCCAATTAGCGTCGAAGAAAAAAATTTTTTTTTTTCAGCTATGTTTGTAACGACCATAAAAAACAAGCGCTACACAATTCAATAAAAACTCGGTTTTAGTGTTAATTTTAAACACTATAAGCGAAATTATAATATAAAAACCCCGATCAAGCTTAAATTCCTAAAGATATCGTACTTAATTGTAGTTACAAACCTAACGGCAATAAAGGTTTTGTAACGTCACGCTAAATGGGTGTCCCTAAAAATGAAAATGCCCGATTATGCTGTATTACTAAGAATAATGCTGCGAAGATCTTAAACAAAAAATTTACAGAAGCTAATACAAGAACAGGTACCCTTATCACTAGGTACCATCGAAGCAATCATTTAAGCATGCAGCGAGTTAACAAAGATGTCGTTCACCTCGACAGCGCCATCTATCCACAAAAGTACCCACTAAACTAGGTACATAAATTATTTTGACTGCTCCGCCAAGCCTGGGGAAACTCCTCGCGAATTTATCACGTATGTCAAGGCGATGAGGCATAGGCGGTAGCGGATTGATGGTGGATACGATGGGATCGAGTTTCTAAAAAGATGAGACAGAAAAAACCTTAATTTGATAGAAATAGGGGACGGTCGCCTTCTTGATACTCAATTAATCTTAATAATTACGGTTCGAAAAAAAATTACAAAGAGTGGGTCAAAGACCATGTCCAGTCTTTTGGACGTTGTAGAATTAAGGGTTAGATCACGTTTCAGGTCATTATAGGTTATATTTCGTTAACGTCAAGCCAGGATCGCGCAAACAATCAATCAATCTCAAACGTGCAAAAGGACCCATAAAGCTGGCGGCACTTTCACGCTGAATGTCATAGCTTGATCAGCGGGGATGTTCTTATTTGTATTGAAAAATGCAACAATTACACATTCAAACCACTGATTATTTACGAGAGTGTATTTTGTATACTTAGAAATGTTTAAGTTTAAGTATATTTGTCAATGATTATTCGAGTAAGGACATGCAAGTGTGAAAATAAATTGATTAACCAATTTCGATGATTATTTTATAGTTGATATTACACTTATGTTTATGGGCCGGTTTACTCATTATCATCATTATATCAGCTGAGACATGGGCCTACCCAAAGATTGCTACAAAGACCGGTCCTGTGCCATCTGCATCCAGCGGAATCCTGTGACCTTCACTAGGTCATCAGTCCACCTTGTGGGTGGCCTTACCTACGCCGTACCTTCCTGTATGTGGCCGCCACTCGAGAACCTTTTCTCCCCATTGCGCAATGGTCATTGGGGTTACGTTTACTCATTTAAATATAATAGTATCAGGTCTTGTCTCTTTTCCTATGGACCACATATTCTTGGAAAAATAGTAGCGAGTGCCGACAGCCATTTTGTATGAGGCTAGGGGTGGTTTAAAATATTATGCATCGTAAGGAAACGTATTTTTTACGCTGCAAGGGCTGCTTATTCAGATAAAAACTTTAACTGCCGGCTTTGTTTAGTAAACATGAAAGGGTGGAATTAAAAATCCACGTTTTACGGAAATACGATGTTTTGGGGTGAAAAGAATTAGCAGTTGAATGTCTCAATTGAATTTAAATTTTGTTGGGAATTGCTATTCATTAGGACAAATAATAATAATAACTATACCTCGATAATTTTCTAGCAGGAACGAGAGATTGACAAAATTAGACAGCGACATAACTGTTATCGATAAGTCTTATTGTAGTCGATAAATAAATTTATTTTAAATAAAAAAATTGCCGTAGCTTAGAGATAAAATGATACATATTTTTTTTTCATATCTTGTCTGTCTTGTCAAGATATTTAGAACAAAGCCTAGATGAGTCCTGTATTTATTTCTTGGTTACCTGTTTTTGTGGAGTTAGCATTTTTATGAGAACAGGATGAACTCATCGATAACAGTTATGTTGATGTTTAATTTTGTCAATCTTTCGTTCTTGCCAGAAAAATATCGAGGTATAATAATAACAGTATTTTGCAGAAAAAAAGATTGGTGAAATTAATAAGAATAGTTTTTAATATGTAGTTAAAATAAACAGGTCGTTGTATTGGGTAAGTTTTTGTTTTTTATTTTCATGTGTTTGACCATACGGGTAAGATAAAAATAAAATAAATAAATATCTTGGTACATCATCTTACACAAATTGGACATCTTACACAAATTGACCTAGTCCCACGGTAAGCTCAATTAAGGCTTAAGGTGTTATTAAAATTAAAAATAAAGGTTTGACTGATACTTGCTAGCACGTAATTATGTGTAAGTACTGTAACACTTTGTAAAATACACTAGTAATAAGTAATTATTTGTGCACCAATGTCGTAATGATGTTATTTTTCTACTTTGTTATAGTATTTTTGACACATACTTCCCGGTCATGATGTTAGGTGTCATTTCTTAGCAATTTATAGCCCGTAACTACAAAACAGTCTGAAATAGAGATTGACATAATTATAATTACATATCACCCGCAAAAAATGGGTCAAAATTCTTTTCGTTGCTTATTTTGTGTCCCTAAGAAACGTGACGCAGTGGTAATTTTTGTATGAGATTATGTTTTGTTTTCAATTTCTGATGTATGGAATAAAATCTAGCGTGAAAAGAAATACAAGTGTACCGGTTTTTTTGAAATATACTGAGTCAAAATAGCAACCAAAAGCATGACAGAGTGGTATGAAACAATAATTTTGACCCAAATGATCTAACAGTAGAATACACAGATCTTACAGTAGAATCCCTTATACACAAAAGTAACTTTAATGCTATAAAATCCTTCCCCATAAAGAGACATAAAACACGCTGATACATCGCCACTGCTTCCTTAACCAATATTTTTACTAAATCGCTACGCGGCCTACGCCGTAGCACCGTAGACGGTCTACGGCGTAGCGGCTGAAATATAGCCCATGTATTATTCAAAGAAATTGCCACATATTTCATCTCTGGGAAATAACTCAGAGATATGTGAGAGGGAAGACGGAATTTGTGTTGTCAGGTACAATGTGTCTGGAAGTTTTTGTCGCAATTAAGTTTCTGTCGTTTTTGTTTAGGTTTTTTATGTAAACTTCAGGCTGAAATATTAGATGTCATATAACAAAGAATTAATAGCGAAGTTTACCTACTCTGAAGGTGGGTTTTGAACCCACGTTTCAAGCCCCTGCTTGCCCATTAGAGTATGGTCAAAGGCGCCTAGTTTTATAACAAATTCACCGGTGTCCGCTAAGCTAGAGTAGCCGTGTGGTTTAGCCATCAGCCGCGAAAGCTGAGAACGTGGGTTCAAGTTACACCTCCAAGCGTTGTTAAAGTTCGATATTAATTCTGTGGTATGTGACATCTTATATTTAAATTTACCTATATATATATGTACATAGTATGTTACTACTTAAAAAATGCAACTCAAATAATAGGTTTCCGCATACCTGTAAGTGACCCTTTAAACGAAGCGTGAAGAAGCATCTAGTTGGTCAGCAAGGCGGTGGGAACTGACAGGTTACTGCTAGTCTCCTGTTCGTTGCCGCCGCGATTTGGGCTCCACTTTTCACTTACGATCAGGTGGAGTGAAGCCACTTTGTTGTGACAACATAAAAAAATATAATAATAAAAAAATCGTTTTACCGCAAAATATAAACTTCAGGCATTTCATTAAAAAAAGAATACATTTTAGTACAGTAAATTTAATTTAATAATTCAAACCTTCAAGAATAGATCGTTCTCCTATCTGAAAGGCTCACGAGGCACTTTTGCTGTTGTAGGTGTTAATTTACATGGCGGCTGTTAATTAACCATCAGGTGATCTATCTGCTCGTTTGCCTCCTATTGTAAAAGGCTCGATAGTCTTCGCTATCCCCCGAGCATTATACTCAGATGTCCTGTTGTGACGAAGATAATTCGCGCGACGTGCGAGGTAATTGGCTGTGCTGTGGACAACTGATGTACATGGAACTAAATGTAGGTACAACTGGAAGTGCCACACAATCACGCTGGTAATTTAATGTCACAACATAAATAACAGATCATTTATAAAATCCAGCGGGAGTCAGTCGTAGACCACGAACTCTGTAAATTGTTCGAAACGTCGGGATGTCTTCTTCTTCTACCTAGCGTTATTCTAGGGTCTGCTTTCCTGCTACATTTCCTCGTCTTTGCGCGATCCTGGGTATCTCCTACGGGATACAGTTAAAATTAATGAATCTACACGATATAATACATTAAAATGGGTTTATTTTCTGAATAAATATCGTGATAATCGAAAAAAATATTACATCACGACACAAGTGCCAAAAAAATTAAAATCGAAACGAGCGTAGATTAATTAAAGCACGACCAAGGGGAGTGTTTTAAATCGACACGAGTTACGAATTTCGATTTCGCACGTGTATCGTACAAGGTTTTTCAATACATATTATGGCCCTCCGAAGATTTCGATCTGACGTAAAATGAACCACTTCTTGTACTAGGGCGTAAAACAAGCCCCATTTGTACTGAAGAAAAAAATAATATTTAGTAGAGACTACAAAATACAAATTAACTGAGTGAATACAAAGGTCAACACCCGCAACGCTTCCTACTTACTTAGTTACGTACAGTCAAGGGCATTAATATATATACACTTCTCCATACTGATCCCTTACAAATGTGTCTATATATTAATGCACTCGACTGTACGTCCTGACAATACCGATACACTAACGACGTATATAAAGGCATAAGTTTTTTAGGACAAATGCGAGTACTACTAAATAAGTCAATATTTTATTGACGATTTATATTTTAATGTACCTTTATTCAGTGGATAAAAGTGATGTTAGGACCAGCGTCATTTATTGAAATTATTTAAAATTACATCTAGAGCCATAGATCTTTGTAAAGCCGTACTCAGCTTGACAACGTTGACGTCAAACATCTGCGCGTCACTGTAAGCCGACTGACGTTCTGACAGCGCAGACACACGCCCGACGTATAAAGGCATAAGCTTTTGATGACATGTAAGTATTGACGTTTTGTAAGTAGCTCGATTCATTGGAAAATAGTATAGTTGTTACGAGTTTTTTCGCTATTGTTATTTATCGCTTATTGTAGCGATAATACTACTTGGATCTGTAGGGACTTTGTTATATCTGTATAAATTTATCTATGTATGACTAAAGCATTACAAATATACTTTGATTTTTTTATTAATTACTATAATAATTTGTGCATAAGAAGATCAAAAGCAATTTGAATTATTTCTATGATGCTGCAAAACCAGTGTGTAAATTTAATAAATTATTATATGTTGTTAAAGAAACCAACAAGTACTTATAAATTATCAATATTTTTGTTTTATGTTATAATAATATTGAATTTATTGTTTTATATTATAAAATATAAGTAGTGAGTAATCTTTGCTTTTCTGTCCCTTTAACTTCAGTGCAAATTATACCGATGGTTATTGTGACAACTATACATTGATACTGATGAAAAAACCAAGGAAATATATTATGCACTACATCTGTAAGTTACTATAAAAAATAAATAAATATCTTGGGACATCTTACACAAACCGATCTAGGCCCACGGTAAGCTCAATTAAGGTTTGTGATGTGGGTGACGATATATATAATAGATAGTTACATATAGATATGTAGGTACTTGAATACAGTCATAGACGGTCATGATCAAGCAACAAAAAAAAGCATCAACATCAACAGTTGGTTAAGATTTCGTCTTGTTAGGTCCTTCCCACGTCTTCCTGTACAAAAACCCAAACAACATTTTAAACGTAAAATAAAATACGACCGAACCACAAAACTAGTTCCTACTAACAGCATTATAATGTTAATTAGAATTTCATATTTAAATATTCGGTGGGAATAGAGTACATTATACAGCTTTTATATCCGCAGAGGGATTAGTGTCGAGTGTCACCCGTGAGTTGCTGTCGGCTTTGC
>JALPQI010020773.1:0-17314 GCA_025490895.1 Thaumatotibia leucotreta | reverse complement strand
TCTAAAATATGTTTTACCGAAATATTTGATTCTGCCTCAAACTGGCTACAGGTTGTGAGAAAGTGGTCATTTATGCCAAAGTTTTTTTTCGTATTTTAAAGACAAACTGGTCTCAATCACGTAAACTTACGTTTAATTATATCCTGACGTTTCGGGTATGATGTTACACCGGTGGTTGCAGGCAGACAAGATATAATTAAACAGAAGTTTACGCTATTAAGACCCTAAAATATAAGTGATAATTGTGAAAGTTTAAATCAAAACTTTTTTGCCAAACAATCCTGTTTCTATTCAGGATCAAAAATGTGTATGGAGGATAATAAGTATAATATACATCACATCTATTGGAAGTACTTTAAAGTAAAACTAATTTAAGTTAACAAACATGATTTATTAACATCAGTACTTAAAACAAATGGTCAACAGTGTTATTCAAAGCTTAAAATAGTTCTTGAACTTTGTAAGTTGCTTTTTATTTTTAGTGTATCCTCACAGTAGTTTCAAATGGCCAGTGATTTCATCAATGACTTCTTTAGGAGCTGGGCCAACTCCAAGCACAGTTATAGAATTAGGCGCAATTTGTGTCCGTCCAGCATCTCTGATCATTGAAGTAACAACTCCCATCTTTTTAGCTTTATCTGCCAGTTTCTTTATTTCTTCTACGGAGTCTGTTTTTAAGGCTATTTTAGCTTGACCGGTCATCTGCCATTGCTCTAGACCCTCTGGGTCCTTACGTTGAGCTTTTGCGAAGGCTCCAACTGATGCATGGCCACATTGAGCAGCTATTTTTCCTTTGGACATCTGCAGATCTGTCCGGACAACTAGCACCAGTTTGTACTCCGATCTGGACTTGAACTGGAATAGAAGTTTGAATTAATTGTACGTGGGTATAAAATGCTGTCATATTCACACTATTTCACGTATATTTCGTTATAATAAATAAATCAGGCACTGTTTTGGGAAAATTAATAACATAAACATTTAAAAGCTAATTGTTACCTTCTTAATCGTTTCTACGGCACTGCTGGCGCTGGAAAATATTCCAAGATATTTCCTAAGAGCAAATAAGGACAGGCCTAAACAAAGACCGCAACCAAGCCCGGAGAGAAAAGATATATTCAGCTCCATTTTTCGTTTGAGAGAAATGATTAATGTTTATAATCCTCCTAGATGTGATTTATTCTTTTCTTAATATCACTCAGACGGCGATACAAAATAACAAAATAACCTATCCGTAAACTCGCCGACGCCGCCGAAAGAGGAAAATGTTAACTTCAAAATGAAGTGACACTAGTGACAGTGACATAGCACAGATAAACTAAAGTGCTCTACAGACCCGTGTGGCTTTTATAGTACGGCCTGCCACTTTTATAGTCATAGTTTGGTGCTGCCTCCTGTCTAATGTCAATTACCGTCTAATAGCGGTTTAAGTCAAGGTCAAAGCTATCAATTTGGAAAAAAAGGAAGTTAGTTAGGGGAGGCGATAATGCACATCCAGTGAAGGAACGTCCCAATAATGCACGACCCGATAATTGGCGTCCATCATGTACACGGATTATTGGGGCGTTCTTTCTCGGGACGATCATTATCGAACCGTTCCAGCGAGGTACGGGACGATAATCCAAAGCCACATTTTGCACACGGCGATAATACACGCCCCAATAATCCGCGTCCATCCCTTGGCTTCCAATTATTGGGTCGTCCATTATTGGCACGGGTCGATAACGGCCGACCCAAGAAGGGACGGCACAATAATTGGAAGCCAAAAACCAGAGACACTCGTTTCTTTTAAAGAACTGTCAAAAACATTAGTGACGTTCAGACAGCTAGCTTGATAGAACCGGTTTTTGTAAATAGACAAGCGACAGTGACACTTCTTGACTTATAATTTTAAATTAACTTTGAAACTGTTGGATCTTGCGGCGATAAATAATAGAATAACTAGCTCAAAGATTTGGTTTATTTATAATTTAAGTGTTGACAATTAATAAGCAAAAATCTGAATATCTAATCATGTGACAGATTCTACAATTTATTTTATTCAAACGAGGGCGGCACCAAGAAGGTAGTGATGTGCCACATGCATTCACAACACTCCTCCTCACAGCACTAATTCAGCAGTCCTAGTTTGCTTCTCAACATGACTAGTCTAGGTCCTGCCAAGGCCTTTGTTAAGAGATCTGCTTCATTTCTTCAGTACACATGTATGTAAGGCTCAGGATACCTTCCTTTATGCAATCTCTTATATAGTGTACTTTTAGGTCAATGTGCTTGGATTTGGAAGACACAATGGGGTTCTGTCCCAATCTAATTGCCGCTTGGTTATCGCTCCAAATTCGTATTTTTCCAAAATCAATTCCCAAGTCTCTAAACAGTGACCTGCTTCCTTTGCAGCTTCTGTAAGTGCTGTATACTCCGCTTCGGCCGTCGATAAAGCTATGTTTCTTTGCTTTTTAGAGGCCCAACTAATGGCTGCTCCAGCATATTTGAACGTGTAGCCAGAACATGACTTACGGTCCAATTTGCATGCGCCCCAATCAGCGTCTGCCATGCCTTCTAACGGTTGCTGCAATTTTGAGTACGTTAGGCCAATGTCTGTTATGCCTTTTAGATAACGTAATACTCGCTTCGCGGATTTAAAATGTTCCGGTCCAAAACAGTCGTTAAATCTGGATAAGTAATTGACCGCATATGTTATGTCAGGCCGGGTGGCAACTGAAAGATACATTAAAGTTCCAATCAAGTTTCTATAAGGTAAGTCCCCTTCTCCTCCTTTCATGCCAGGTTCCAGATTAAGATTTGTTTCCATTGGTGTTGTGGTGGGTTTACAGTCTCCCATCTTGAATTTCTTTAATGTGTCCTGTATAAATTTCTTTTGCAATAATTTTATGTCATTTCCATTATATTCTAAATCAATTCCTATTAAGCGTTTTGGCTGTCCTAAATCTTTCATATTGAATTGTTTATTTAATCTTTTCTTTATTTCAGCCAGTTTTCTCGGACAAGAATATGCAATAAGCAGGTCGTCTACATATACGGCAATCACTATTTTCACTCCTCCTTTGGCTAATAAGTAGACACAAGGATCAGCTTTTGAAGCTTCAAATCCTATTTGTTTTAGTTCAGCATCTAATTTAATATACCATTGCCTGCCTGCTTGTTTTAATCCATAGAGAGCTTTTTCGAGATGACACACTTTCTCCCCTGGAATATTCTTTATGTCTTGTAGCATTTTCTTTGCCTTGTTATACAGGGTAAGGTCATCATCATCACAAGCTTCTACCATAATTTCAGCTACATATTGTTCTGTGTATTCGGGATACTTCATGAATATGTGCTTCTCCAGTTCGCCGTTCAGATAAGCTGTCGTGACATCCATTTGGTTGAGTTTTAAATCCTCTTCAACTGCTAGAGCAATCACTGACCTAATGGTGCTTAGTTTCGCAACTGGAGCAAATGTTTCGTTGAAATCAATGCCGGGACGTTGTCCAAATCCTCGTGCGACGAGTCTGGCCTTTTTTATTTCCCCTTTTTCAGGCATCCATTTATTTCTTACTATCATTTTATAATCGATTAATTTCATGTCTTTCTCTTTCTTGACAATTTTCCATATTCCATTTCTGATATGTGCTTTCATTTCAGCCTTGATGGCGTCGTGCCACTCTTCATCGTTGTTTTCGCATAGATGTGACTGTTCATCCATATCTATTTCACTTAACGGATCATAGTATTCGTCTGAAGTTACTGAAAGATTCAGCACATAGTCTTTTTGCCACGCTGGTGCCTTACGTTCTCTTGAAGGTCTTGGCTCTTCGTTTTCAAGATTATCCAAATTCATATTTTCTTGGCTTATATCTTGTATGATTTCAGTGCTTCTACAGCGTTTTGGCAAGTTTCTGAAGAAATTTCAACTTCCACAATAGGTATGTTCTTCTTCTTCTTTCTTTGTTTTTCGTTCTTATTTGTTTCAACATTTTTGTTAATCTTACTTTCTTTTCCAGGTGCCAGCCGTTCCTGTTTATTGAAGATGTCATTGTAGTCTCCTTCAGCAAGATCATCATCCTTTTTATAATACATTTTATCAATGACTTTCACGTCTCTGCTAATTACTATGCTTTCTTTTTCAGGAATGTAGATGCGGAATCCTTTTGCTAGTTGCGCATAGCCCATGAAGACTCCTTCGATGGATTTAGGTGTAAATTTTCCTTTTTTGTGTTTGTTCAGGACAAAAGCTTTACTTCCGAAAACGTGAAGATGATTACTAGACGGAGTACGTCCGGTCCATTTTTCGTATGGAGTGCAACCTTTCAAGGATTTAGCTGGACATCGATTTATAAGGTAATTGGCAGCGTGTACCGCCTCCGCCCACAGTTTCTGAGGTATGTTTCCCTCTATAAGTAAGCAACGTGCTCTGTCAAGGAGTGATCTATTTTTACGCTCGCTTTGGCCGTTTTGCTGCGGCGTATATGGCGCTGTGAGCCTTCTTTTAATTCCATGTTGCTTCAGGAAGTCGTCAAATTCTCTGTTGCAATATTCTGTCCCATTGTCAGATTGTAGGCATTTTATTTCTCTACTTTGCTTTTGTATTCCTTAAATTTCTCAAATACTTCATTTTTATGTGAGATGAAATAGTCACAGCAATATTTTGTATAATCGTCCAGGAATGTAAGAAAATATTTAGATCCGGCTAATGTTTCAGTATTGAAGGGTCCGCATACATCACTGTGTATAATTTCCAGTGGTTGAGTAGACTGTGGCCCATCCACTGGTGAAAATGGCAATCTTGCCATCTTGCCTTTGATGCACACTTCGCATTCCGGTAAATTTCCTCCTCCTAGTTCTAATCCTTTTATTAGTTTCTTGTTTGCTGCTAATTTTAGGTCATTTTCCTTGAGATGTCCAAGTTTTCTATGCCACATTTCAATTTGACTAACACTTTGGGCTCTATTTGCTGTTTCTCCCTTTGTATAGTATAGGCCATTTTCTTTCACAGCAGTTAAGGTTATGTCACCCTTTTTATTTTTTATGTAGGCCCTGTCTTTTGTGAACAGCACGCTGTTTCCTTTTTCGGTGATTTTTGACACTGACATCAAATTTGTACTTAAGGTAGGTACATACAGTGTATCATGGAGTTTGACGACTTCATTATTAATGTTGATGCGTACTTTTCCTTTTCCTTCCACTCTGGCTGTGTGATTTTCCGAAGCTAGTCTCAAAAACCCGGTTTCTGAATTCATCATTATGAAATCATCACTTTGCGCACACATGTGCGAGGTGCAGCCACTGTCCAAACACCATGCATCTTAGAGGAGATGGCCAAACAGGTAGGTGTTATGCTGAAATTCTTTTCTTCTCTTTTTAACCGACTTCAAAAAGGAGGAGGTTTACAATTCGTCGAAATCTTTTTTTTTTATGTATGTTCCCCGATTACTCAAAGACGCGTGGACCGATTTGAAAAAATATTTTTTTGTTTGAAAGGGTTTACCTTCTAGTTGGTCCCATTGTCACCGAATTCAGATCTGATGATGGGATCCTGGAGAAATCGAGGGAACTCTTCAAATGTTGTAGGCACACATGACATTTTTCATTTATTTTCGAAGATTAATCAAGTATTTGCGTCTAGTCATGGACGTTTTAAGTTGGTGATCTGATGATGGAAGGTACAACTCCTTAGCAATTAGGAGTTGGGGGATAATTCTTTAAATATAACATATTTCATGTATTTTGGAAGCTATTATAGTATTTGCGTTTAGGTAGTCATGCTTTCATGTCGGTGAGCTGATGATGGAAGGTACAACTCCTTAACGATTAGGAGTTGGGGGATAATTCTTTAAATATAACATAGTCCATGTATTTTGGAAGCTATTTGAGTATTTGCCTTTAGGTGGTCATAGTCTCATGTTGGTGAGTTGATGACTAAAGGTTTAACTCCTTAACGATTAGGAGTTGGAGGATAATTCTTTGAATATAACAACTATCATACATTTACGAGATCTATTCAAATGTTTGCTTAGTAGTTATGACATGTTGGTTGGCGGTTAGTGATTCTTTAAATAATATAGACATGCTAAGGCTGTTACCTATAATCTTTGAAATTATTCATACCTGCTGGTGATACAATGTATATCTCCTTGATAATGGGATAATTCTTTAAATATTTAAGTTATCCAGTTCAGGTTTTCTGGCCTATTAGAGTGCAGTACATTCTAATTATAAGTATTTAGACCATACTAAATAATGATTTTACACTACTAAAAAGCAAAAAATAAAATATTTTAAAATAAAAATAAAACCGCCTTCAAAAATTCGCCCGAACTAAAAAGTAAAAAATAATTTTAGTTCCTACTTCTTAGGATTTCCTACCCAAACCTTTAAACCTTTTACCCTATTCATTGAAATAAAATATTATGGCTAGGTATCCTACAGATTTCTTAGAAGTCGGTGCCAAGCCAACTATGTTCACTTCGCGAGTATAATGAATAATGACTGTATTTGATAGAGCTTTGTAACTTACTGTCACTCTGGTTATGCTTTCATCAAAATGTCTGAGGTATCTAGATCATTCTGTTGATAAAAACATAATCGGAGTGACAGTAAGTTACAAAGCTCTATCTAATATATACCTATGAACGTATTTGGCTTGGCACCGACTTCTAAGAAATCTGTAGGGTACCTAGCCATAATATTTTATTTCAATGAATAGGGTAAAAGGTTTAAAGGTTTGGGTAGGAAATCCTAAGAAGTAGGAACTAAAATTATTTTTTACTTTTTAGTTCGGGCGAATTTTTGAAGGCGGCTTTATTTTTATTTTAAAATATTTTATGTGAAATGGCTTTGTTTTATTTTTCTTATTATTCCAGCACTCTTCAGCGATATGCCCCTTTTTCTAAAATATTTGACAGTATTTGGTCTTCTTTTTAGAGTAGAATGCACCTTCTCTTCGCTCTGGTGGCTTGTCATGGTTTTTCCTGGCTTCACTTTCCTCTATTATTTTTATTTTCAATTCTTCAGGCTTTGGCAAAGTATCTCTCGATTCTACTGCTATTCTGAAATTTTCGAATGAAGCGGGTAAGCTGTATAGCATCATGATACTAAGCAAGTCAGGATTTAATATTATATCCATGTCAGCCAATTTGTCAACTGTGTCCATGAACTCATTTAAGTGTTCGAGCACATCGCCACCTTCTTGCCTTTTCAATATAAGATGTTTAAGTAATGTTGCTTTTCAGGCGGGACCTGTACTTTGGTGTATGTTTTTCAGTTTTCTCCAAAGTTCAGCTGACGTCTTGCAACCTTTCACTTGTTTCAATTCCGAAGGTGAGATGAGTAGTAGGAGTTCTGAACGAGCTAGGAGATCTTTGTGGAAGAATTCCTTCTTCTCCGCCGCATCGGTCGTTGCAGTTGGTTCGGGTATTTCCCCACTCGCGTACCCCCACAGGCCATTTTTAATTAACACTGCTTGAGCTTGGAGGCACCACGTATCATAATTTTCTTTCGTCAGGGCGTCGATGCGATGGTACGATGACGATGAAGCGGTCGTCGCCGGCGTGCTCATTGCAAACGAACTTTTTTATATTCCAACTGCATTTACGATATAACCACGCTCTGCTACCAATTGTTGGATCTTGCGGCGATAAATAATAGAATAACTAGCTCAAATATTTGTTTTATTTATAATTTAAGTGTTGACAATTAATAAGCAAAAATCTGAATATCTAATCATGTGACAGATTCTACAATTTTTTTATTCAAACGAGGGCGGCACCAAGAAGGTAGTGATGTGCCACATGCATTCACAACAGAAACACCTTTGAAAACAATTTTCAGTTCTTTATTGAAAACAAAGTTCAAGTCACAGGAAAGTATAAAACTGCAGTGACGCTGAAGATGTAAAGCGGTATGTTGGCTTTTAAAAAAAAGGCTGATGCTTCACGTTGATAATATGAGAATGCTAAGGTTCTTAATCCTACATTCCTCCAGTAGTGTTCGATGGTGTTCTTATTCCCTATTCCACGACAGTAAAAAATCTTGGAATATTTTTTGACCGCACTCTTTCCTGGGTGCCGCAGATGAATGAGGTTAGCAGGAAGATGTTTGTTGCCGTGCGTTCCTTGTGTAGATTTCGTAACTTACTTCCCATTACGACTAAAATTGCGCTTGCTCAATCATTGCTCCTCCCTATTTTAGACTATGCTGACGTGTCCTATATCGACCTAACGGAGGAGCAGCTTAACAAACTCGAGCGAATACAAAATATATGTATAAGGTTCATATTTGGGTTGCGAAAATATGACCATGTATCCAGTTACCGTTCTCAGCTCAAGTGGCTCCCTATCCGACTCAAGCGTAACTTTCATGTCCTTTCTGTTCTTTTTGGCATCCTTTTCAACCCTGCTACACCCCGCTACCTCAAAAGATGTTTTAGTTATGTTACTTCCGCTAGGTGTGCAGACAATTTCCTTCTTTGTGTTCCTTCTTCAAACTCAAAATTTTATGCTAAATCTTTCACATTCCAAGCTATGCGCTTATGGAACTCCCTACCTGTCAATGTTAGACGTTCTGAGTCCTTACCCATTTTTAAAAATAAACTTAAGCAATATTATCTGTCTCTCCCGTAATAATTAGCTGTGTGTTATGGTATGCGTATGTTCTTTTATTGAAATAAATTTATATTATATATATATTGTATTATTTTATTGTATGTATGTTTACATATCTATGTATGTATGTAAGTTTATAGCCTGCCTTTTGTTATTTTTATGTTCTCAGTTTTGATTTGCCTACTTTTTAAATGTCATTGTGATAGTTTCCATTACCCAAAGGTTGTCTGGAAGAGATCGCTTATTAGCGATAAGACCGCCTGTTTTCTACCACTGTTTTAGTTTCTTTTTCTTTTGTCTGTAGTTTTATTTGTTTATTTTCTGGTGAACAATAAAGAGTATTTATTATTTATTATTATTATTCCTGGCTGAGCTGGTCGGCATACGAAGGAGTAACTACTCTACAAAGCGCTGAACTGCTTAGCCGGCATATCCGCGGTGGCATTAAAATAAGGCCTATTATCAAAAAATATAGAAGTAACATAGCTTCGACGGAAAAGTGTGGCTGTCGGACCGATGCCAAGAGAACGCCGTAGGCCTCGAACAATATGGATATCAGTCATAGAGAAGGACCTCGGAAACGTCAATTCGACGTAATGATGACCCAGCAAAGATTACTGGAAGCAATGGATTAGGAGAGTCCAAATAGAAATGGGCACAGCATGGCTAAAGCTAACATAGATGTAAACAAATAGGAAGTCACAGTGTAAGAGGAACAGTGTATCTGTCGCTTTCTCATGAATGTTGCACCAGACACTAGTCTTACACGTAACCCTATGTCACGTAAGTATAGTAAAATGTAAAGGTTTATTCTTGGGACATGAGCAAGAGTGAACAGGGTACAAGGGTACTAGGTTTGAGTCCAGATGTAAAGATAAAAAGTTTGGTCACCAAATAAATTTACAACCATCATTAAACAACTATCTAATTATACAACTAAGATATTCAAAATATTAAAGGTCAACATTTAGTTTTATGCTGTGATTAAAGAAATAGTTACATGAATTACATAGTTTTGTTCTTTTCAAAACAGACTAATCCCACTTTATCCTTTGAAGGTATTAGGCAGATATTTTTAATAAAAATTAAAAATAAATCCAGCTAACAACCAGCCCATTTAAATCCACCATGCCATCTAACTTTTTCACATATTTCCAATATTTTTCTACTGTTTATATACTTTGACAAAAAAATTTAGAGATTAAAAAAAGTGGAACTAACACAGGATTGTGTACCTGTGACCTTAATTTAATGGGCTGGTTGTTAGCTGGATTTATTTTTAATTTTTTTACTAAAAATATCTGCCTAATAACTTCAAAGGATAAAGTGAGATTAGTCTGTTTTCCTGGCAGCTGGATCGGTAGAGACGGACCCATCCCCTGGCCTCCCAGATCGCCCGACCTGACCCCTTTGGATTTTTTTGTATGGGGTCGGGCAAAAGAGCTCGTATACACAACGGAAATCACCACGAAGGAAGAATTACTTCAGCGACTAATGGCAGCGTTTGAAGTAATGAAACAGGAAATGAAATTGAAAATAACCACAAAAGAAGTACGAAAACGTTGTAGAAAGTGTATACGTAATCATGGAGGCCATTTTGAACATCAGTAATAAAAAAAATTACAGTACAAATCATTTTTATTATTTCTAAGAAAATCAATATTCACGACCCTGAACTGGTTCAGGCACCTTAGTTAAAAAAGTTTAAGCCCTCTCATTTGAGGTATCTAGGTAAATGATACCTCAAATGAGAGGGCAATAACCAAGCATGTTTTTAAAGATATCTGAATACCTGTAGGTTTTTTAATTATTTTTTTAAATGACATCAAAAGTAAGATTTTTTTTTGTTTTTAATTTTTGTAAAGTTTAAATGCACATAACTTTTTTGGGCACAATGGTGCTTCAAATTACTTTGGTACGATTAAGGACACATTAGACTGCCAAAATAATAAAAAAAACGGACATTTCTGTTTGGATTGGATGTTATTAGCATTTAATTGACCAATTTTGGGTTTTTCATACTAAAATCGTAAAAGTTCCCTTAAAAAACAAAAAATCGCAAAAAAAAAATCAAATTTTGGGTGAATATGTTCAGCATGGTCTAGTGTATCTCCCCCTTAAAGCTTTGCACCCAGCTACCAAACACCCTGTATATTATCAAAATCTTAAAATCTATATACAGTAATAAGTTGAAATAAGATGCGCCTAGCGGGCCTGTGTGCCATAGTAATCTCTGCATTCATGTTGCTCCTCCTTTAAGTACTTTTGAAAAAGTACTACGTAAGTTTCCCAGAAACCTATTAATAACAAAAGATTAGAATGGGCTGACAGTTGCATGCTTCCTGAATTTAGAATAGCTTGTCATTCCAACATATAACAAATGTATTGCTGAGGCAGATGATTAGGTAGATGGATTATTGTATACTTCATTTTCATTGAAATAAAATGAATATAAAAAATAGATAGCATTGGAATATAATGGAACAATCTTACAACAAATCAACATAATTATGTGGTAAGGTTGATTTAGGTTTGTATTGTTGGTACCAAGACAACAAATAGAAAAATACCTATTGATACATGAATACAGAAAACAACCATGACCAGAAACAAAATATCTGTGATAAACAAATAAATGCTCTTGCTGGGATTTGAATCTGAAACCTACGGCTTCATAGCTTAGATAATATCTATATCATCATCTATGTTATTTATATTATAAAGTAAGTAATTTAGGTGAATTAGATTTGACAATAGCATAAATTAATCTATGACAAAATACATTTACAAATAAACTGTTAGTTTTAAGGAATTGATGTGAATGTGAAAGCCTACCAGGGTCCATGTATACTAGACATTGGATGCAAATAAAGATCCCTATCTACATCTCTATCTCTAGGCAATGTCACTACCAACTTGGCTATAGAAACAGGCTAAATAGTTACTTAAGTACTTAATAGTTTGAAGTGCTTAAATAATTAGTCTTATTATGCAACTTCTATCGGTAACACAGCTACAGTAAGATTTTCATGACTGCACAGCCGATTATAATTTTGTAAGCATGTCTGGCTGTTTTTCTTACTTTCGGGTTGGATATGGGTTGTAAATAATAAACTATAGAATGTCAATTGTCAATAAAGTGTAAAGACAAGTAACTATTAAAGTAAATAAATAGTTGTTTGACATTTTTGACAAATTACTGAAAAGTTAAATTATTATTAAGCATGGCAAGGCAAACTTGTTGAATCGTAAGCTGAAAGTTAGTTTCCCATCCCTACAAAATCACTCTTTGTGTCAAACATACGTAATCTGTGGCGTTCAGAAAAAAGTGGTCGCCGATTATTGGGCCGTCCTTTCTTGGTCCGTGCTTTCCGGGGTCGATCATTCTTGGAACGGGCCGATAATGAACGTCCCAATAATCCGCGTCCACAGTATGGTCGCGGATTATCGGGTCGTTCATTATTGGGAGGGGAAATATTGGCCCGTTCCAGCTGGGTACGCGACGATAATCCGAAGCCACTATTTGCACAGGGCGAGAATGAACGTCCCAATAATCCGAGTCCACAAAAGTGGACGCCAATTATCGGGCCGTCCTTTATCGGGACGTGCATTACATGGAACCGTTAGTTAGATAGTTAGGTTATGAAGGAGAAAAGGAAAGAAAAGTTATGAAATTTAATCGACCTGACCGGCGCTTTGTTCATATATTGCTTGTTTTGAGGAATTGAGTCATTAGCCAATCGTTTCACGTATTCATCAAGTCAAAATTTCAAAGCCAAGCTCAGTTGAGTTACTTATTAAAATAAATATTCAAATTAAAATGGATCAAAATATTACTTTTCTCACTGGACTAGGCTGCGGTCTATGTTTAGGCATTTCCCTATTCGCGTTCAAAAAATACTTGGGGTTAAGTGGAATATGTCTTAAGACGAATGCGGCATCGAAATCACAGGCGGCAGCTACAACTGCAAAAAAGGTGCGCATTTCATTCTTACAATTTTATGTTATTGAAAAACATTAGCAATTTAGGCCTCCACAGTCCGTTAATTTGTAGTTTTGCATTTAATAAATGTATGGTTGCTCAAGGGAATAAAGTTTGTACTATCGTTTTTATATCATCTTTTTCAAGCCCACACCTACTTACTTATTTTAGAAATGTAATGTTACTACATTTTCATAATAAGTGCTTATACTGTTAAAAGAAATGCCTAGATATACATATGAATTATGTTATTAAAGTTGGCAAAACAAAATATTTGTGCTCTTCAACTACCCATTATTGTTACATCATCCACTGTACCTAGGTGTCTAGGGACAGTCAAAGACAACATAAGGTGTATATAAAAACACTCAAAAATGTGTTCCAGTGCACTTTAATTTTGTGAAATAAGAATATCATATCATAACATATTTCTAAGTCAATTCTTTTAATATCTATTTTTGCACTTGACTGTACAGCTTATTCATCCTTACTTGTCTTAACTAGTAAACAGGCTTCTAGCCTCCAAATGCACGTTCTTTAATCAATATTTAAGTAATAAATCTTTAAGACATCAACTTACCATGGTTTTCCTATATGGCATCAAACACTAAATCTATGAAGTAAAATGATAAAAATAAAATTGCTTATTTCTTTTCAGTTCTCTTTAAACAATGAATACAGACTGGCTCTGGTAGTCAGATCAGATCTTCAGATGACTAAAGGAAAAGTAGCCACACAGTGTGGCCACGCCTCAGTCTTGGCCTTCGAACAATCAGTCCAAAAAGACCCAGAAGGCACCGAGTTCTGGAAATCCATTGGTCAAACCAAGATTGCTCTGAAGACAGACTCCATAGATGAAATTAAACGATTGGAAGAGAAAGCGAAGCAGCTAGGAGTGATAACTTCTATAGTTTGTGATGAAGGCAGAACGCAGGTGGCCCCAAATACTGTCACGGTTCTAGGTGTGGGACCGGCTCCTCAAGATATTGTTAATCAAATTACTGGGCACCTGAAATTACTATAATTATGTAATGTGCATTACTCAAATAACTCTAATTGATTCCATGCTGAAATTTATTAACAATATAATTGAATAAGACAGAATAATGATAACATAATTTACACCTTTTATTCAGAATTTTTAAGTCATGCCAAGTGAAATGATGTTATTTTTGTGAGATCTCATTAAGTTTCCTAATGTTTAGTATAATGGATTTTAATTAGTGAATAATGCCACTTACCTCAACTATAAGTACAAACTGTACAAATAATGTAGATTTAAGTCTTAAACCAATAAAGCACTGCTATCTAAAGGTTTGGTTTGTTTTATGTTTGTTGAGTTATTAAAAGATTTGATATAAAATGATTAACCATAACTATGAACTGAAACCTTTTTGTTTTACCTGAAACATGTTTTTCAAAAAACTAGTGGTGCCATCTGTCAATCACAAACAAAATTATTTGATGAGCTCAATTCTCGAAAACGTATGCCACTAGATAGCGTCACTTAGCCGTAAGGTCCCGCTAAGAAACAATTATCTAGCTCCAAGGAAAAACGAACTAGATGGTATTTTTATATTTTTAAATAATTTTATTAACTCATACAAATCATCTAAATACGAAACTATAGGCGCTCTGAGAATTTAGACAAGTTTCTGGATCTACCGCCTCAGTGCTGCCGCCCTGGTGGACGTCATTTCACATTGGGCCGATGTGTACTGCGACGATTTCGCATTCGCACGTGCCATCAAAATCTTGTTGCCAAGCAACAGCATTTGTTTATGACGTTTAGTGTCTTTCAAAGTTCTATTTGTTATTGACGTTCAAAGTGACGTCTTTCACAGTTCTATTTGTTATTCCCTGTTTTACATTATTGGAGAATATTCGCAATCATGAAGAAGATGTCTATGAAGGACCTTGCTCCCATCGCGATACCCCACGGGCCTCCGGTGGAGTGCGCCGAAGAATATTATAACTCGTTGATGCAGACTTCCATGATGGTGAAGTAAGTGATGGATGTATTCCATACCGAAGAAAGTATGACTAAGGACAGCCTTAAGTACATCTGTAACTTCTTAAAACAGAAGATCAACAATTTAAGTAAATTACAAATTACACTAAAATGAAAAAAATAAAGATAAAACTTACACTAAAATTAAAATATACCTAAACAAACTACCTATAAAAAGAAAATACCTTCCAAAAGATCCGCCTGCGGCATGGTGCCCATGACACTGGCGGCGTTACCTCGCTGAATCGCTAAAGAGATTCTTTGTGCGAGGTAAGCGCCAGCCCTTGGGTTACCAGAGGCTTCGTGCAGCCGGGACGACATGGCCCTCATAAAAGTCTTCATGTCTGCTGACCAAGGACCTAAAGATTCTACTGCAAGCGCCGCAAACTCGTAGTTGATAACCCATTCGGCGCTAATCACGCAGCGTATGCGTGATTTTGCAACGCCGCTTAGCCACTGATCACGCACATGTTGCGTTATTTTGTTAAGTCGATTATCTCCATCATTTTTAAACTTGTGGACTTAATATTGTCCATTTGACACAGTTAAAACATGAGGCTAAAATACCTTATACATATATTTAGTATATTATTCCTGTATTCTACTTTTTATAAACGCTAAACAAAAAATAGAGAATTCAGGTTTTGGTAAATATTTTTTCATTATCTAACAACTGTAATGAGATGTAAATAAATATTAAAATGCCATATTACCATTTCCAGACAAAATATGACTATTTACGGTACTTTTGAGAATCACGCCAACGTGTTGTGATTCAGTGGGCGAAGCGTGTTGCATTTTGAGCTCTACTAGAATAACGAAACTAAAAAAAATTACATATTTAATATGGACCTTAGCCCGCGCATGTAAGGTTTATTTTGGCGTGATTCAAAATAGTGTTCATATTCTTTGTAAGATTATAACGACTTTACAGTGGTAATGGATGGCGGTATGCAGAATTTGTTTCTAACCAGCGAAATTACATGTATGTTATACCGAAATATTTAAGTTCGTAAATAATATGTGCGTGACTCTGCAATGGCAAGTTTGAATGTACCTATGGTAGCGCGCCGTACCTACTTCGATCGAGAGTTCGAGCGTCGCCCTGAAAGGGTTAAAAGCGACGAGTATTTGCGGCGCTTGAGAACCTGGGCCTGGTCAGCAGCAGCACCGGCTTGTGCTCGTGTGGCTTGGATGTGGGACTGCGCGAACATGTCAACACGTTGCGTCCCACACCAAAGCCCTACCCAACTTCCACGGCACCAACGTGGCTCCGTCGGGACGCTTTCCATCGTCTCTGGCCATACCCACCGGTTCCAAGGTAGCAGGCACAGACACGGTAGAAAGCGTACGGCGAACCAGGTCATTGATGGTGCCGTGGCGGTACAATCTGCCGGCACTCTTTGCGCATGAAAGGCCATGACGTCCGAGCTGATCCACGCTTTTGCCACTTCTTAAATAAATTGCAGAGACCGATCAATTAGGGCTTGTCCATTAATCACGTCTTATTTGGCCTCTTTTAGACCCCCACCGTGGGGGATGCATGATGATGATGTTTGATGATATTTTCTGGACTCAAGCCAATATCACGTGTAATTTTATTTTTTATTGAAAAACAATTTTACACTTACATAATATGCTAAACAATATTTTCGCCAAACTGCGAAACAGTTTGTTGGCGAACAACTTTTTAAGTACCTACCTAGTCCTTTTAATAACACTTGAATTTATGTACTTTATCAAGCACACCCGATGGGAAATAGTACATTTCGATGCAAAAGTGCAAAATAGTACATTTCGATTCAAGTGCAAAAAAATGTTTTTTTCGACGAAGGTGAAAGTTGGAGCCCGAGTGAAACGAGGGCGACAATCACCCGATTTAAAAAGAAGTTTTTACACGTGTATCGAACGACTTTTTTCATAACAAGTGCCATAAAAAGAGAAATTTACGCACGCCAAGCGTGCGCAAAGTTTAGGTACTTTCCGCACCAGTAAAGGAAAATTTAACTTTTTGCAAACTTTGACATCTAGTTATACACGGTGTTACGTCAGCATTCCGAAAGATTTTAATGCTGGATTCCTGACCATATTTAGAGTCTTTAATGCTATACAAAATTTCCTGGATTCGGCTTGGTTTCAGAGATAATCAACCTTTTTTCGAAATAAGTTTTTCGACGTAACTCGTCATTTAACTTCTTTTGGATTACAATGCTACCACAATGTGTTCTAATATTACCACACCTTTTGCCTGACAATCAAAAAATACGAATAGACTTGACGAAATAACCTCTACCTAAAAAAAACAGTTGAAATAAATAATTTAAACAAATTGTTCTAATGACAAAAAGTACTGGAAATGTTAAAAAGTATTCAAATCGGCCTAAAAAAAAAGAAAGAAAATTTTTTTTTTTTAGTGGAATTGACATTAGGTCTCATAATATTTTTTGTTTATTTTGATGTCTAGAATGCATAGTTAAAATCTTTCGCAATGCTCGCGTAACACCGTGTATAAGTTATATATTCAGGGCGACGCTCGAACTCTCGATCCAAGTACGGCGCGCTACCATACATTCAAACTTGCCATTGCAGAGTCACGCACAAGTGGCGTTACTCAGTGGCTCGGCGGCGCACAGTATCGCGCGCCCGTGATGTTGTACATATTGGATGGCGTTATGCCGGAAATTACTTTAACCAGTGAAATTATTTACTACTATTGTAAGA
>JALPQI010020772.1:0-15437 GCA_025490895.1 Thaumatotibia leucotreta | reverse complement strand
AATATTTATCTACTTTTCAGAGATGTTCGAAATGTGTATCGAAAACGATAATTTTATTTAGCAAAAATAACATTTGATTTTAGCCCTGTGGTGACGGCAATAAGAATACATTTGTCGCCACCCCAACTCCACCTGCGGGTGTCGTAAGAGTCGACTAAGGGATTGAAGTGTCACTGACCATTATTTGATAAAAGATTGATGATGGGCAGCAGCGTCATTATGGTGGACACATTACTGCGATCGCCAATCCGCTTGCCCAGCGTGGCGATTATGGGTATTTTCCTCCTAATGCATTTATACGCATAGTTAATAGGAGAGGCCAGGTCCAGCAGTGGACTATCATAGGCTGATGTTGATGTTGAACATTTGATTTTACACAGAAATCTATTCTTCGAAAACAGTTACGTTTATGATGATCATAATGTGCGGTTTTTGAACGCATCTTAGAATGTTAAATGATATTGGGGTACCTTAAGTAGATAAATTTTATTATTATTGTGTCAGTGTTAAGCCCTAAAGGTGACGGATGGAAAAAGATTCATCTAATCGCGACGAGAATACTAAGATGGATGTGTGGCGTGACGAGAATGGGTCTGAGAAGGAATTAATATAAAAACGGCCAAGACTATGTCGAGCCAGGCTTAGCGTAGGGTTCCGTGTTGTCACCGTCACCATACAGGACTTCAAATGAATGGCAATTATCAGATATATAGGAGCAGCTACGATGCTCAGAAATATCTAAACATGTGCTCTAAAGCATCTAAGTACTCTAATAGAGGATTGCTCAGATATTTGTGAGCAACCCTGGCCGGTCCGATATATTTGATGGCGATTGTATTATAAAATAAGTCGTATGTTCATGACAGAACCTACCGCCATTTAGAAGAACACGATTTTTACACGATAACTAGAAAACTTTTTATCCTATATAATCCAAAACGGTTTTCGTTAGTAATTTAAATAAACTACATACGTATTTTCTTAAACATTGTCCTTTTTGACCCTCTAACTACAGGGGCCCAGTTTGTCACGAAAACAGTTTTTGCACAAAAAATCATCCTGGTCATCATACACCGGGAATACACTAAATTTATGAGTTCTTACTAAGTATTAGGGCGCTATTACTAATTATTGTAAGAAATGAGAGTGATATTCATATTTCATCTCTTAAAGTGCGTTTAAACCAAAAGAGCATTCGCTGTTCTAGCGCCCGTTCTAGGAAATCAACCAATCACATTTTGTGTCCCGATTGAATTTCCTAGAGTGGGAGTTTAGAACAGCGAATGCTCTTTTAGTTTGAACGTACCTTTACTATAGCTCCGTTCCTCACGATCTGTCGTTCGCTAAGCTATAGGAATGATTTCCCAGTTTATCGCCATGCATAAGATTATAGAGGGGAAACTAGGGGAAAACTTCTCGATACCGATCAAACTAGTTCCAACATGTTCGTGGTTATCGACAAGAAATGTTTTTGCCGGTGCCAACTTGTTCATCGTCTGTAGGTACAATATAAAACGGATCTGATTTTATTTGGATTTCTTTGTAATTTATAAAAAATGTAGGTAAAATTCAAATAACTACTTATCATAATACAATAGGTACTTTCTTAATCTTTCTTCGTTAATATATACATACAAGGTAAAAATCAATACGGGCGAAATTCTTTTAAGTGTCCAACATTTAGAAAACTTTTGGTTAGAAATTAAAATTGTATAGATTCCAAATATTCAGGCCTGCATAGAATCCAACAAAATGCACATACATACTTTAAAATTTTCTATAGTTAATATCGTGCAACAGCATAAAATTGTCATGCCCCCTTAAACCTCCCTCCCTGTGGGTCTTATCAATTTTAGTGTAAGAACGAAAAGGACAAACAACACTTAGCGCCTGGCCTTGTTAAGTTAAGAGACCTTTATGAATGAGGTGTATGTATTTATCTTATTGTACTATTAGCTGCATCTATTTATATACTTAGCACATTTTCATTGAATTCAATCAATTCTCGGCCATGCACAAAAAATGCACAATTGCTAGTCATTTTGAGTACACCATTGTAATTAATTTAGTTATGCAACCTCGAAAAATGAAAATAATATCTTACTAATTGCGAACCTACCTACCCAGAGAGATGCCATGAATGAACGCTTAGACGTTTAAAAAGTTTTTAAAAATCAAAGAGATTGAAGGCAAATATCTTAATTGCCCAATTATACGTTTATAAACTGCCTATTTTGCAAACTGCAGCTAAAAGGAGATTTGGGGGACTTTACTTTAAACATGATTTAGTTTGGTATTTACAAAATAGATATAAGTATTCGTATACATAATAGATGTATTCAATTGATTCCCATTGAACGTTATGTAAAGTTTCTTCTGGAGGTATGACTTAAAATAGAGTCAATAAGAGACTTGTGATAAGTATCGTTTGTCCCTTTCCGTCTTATCCATATTTCTATAAGACGGACACAAACGATACTTGTCGGCTTGCTAAGTTAGGAGACGTTTATGAACAAAAGTCATAAAACCTAAAGTCAAAACCAAAATCACTGACAACAACACAAAATCTTCTTGGGCTCGTAAAATATCAACAATAAAATAGCCTTTAAGAAAACTTTTGCCATAAATCTACGGAACCACAAGCAGATTATTGAAATGCGAATAAACGAAAACACGGAGCAGTCACCGTTAACTAAGTATAATTTAGCCCCACCTTTCCTCCACGTCCCATTACGTTACTTGCACAGAATACAAAAAGCAGCCAAATTACTAACAACACGTTCGACCTATATTCATTTATTTTTATTTATTTCTTAGAATGAAGATGAATGATTGAATAGGTACGTAAGAATAATAATGAAATTTAAAAAGTATTAATTTTAGGAAATCAACAGCTTACTAAAAAAATAAGCGTTCATCAATAGTCTTATCAGTCTACCTGCGTAATCCATCAGATTTGCTGAATTTAGAAGACCGGGAACAATCTTTTTTATTGCATATTATAAAAACTTTATTGCAATGAAGCTGACAGCATTGGCAGGAATTAATATATGCTTTGAGGGTAGAAAATTGTTAGCTAGGTAAGACAAGTAAGGATATAGAATTTACGATCAGGTTAATCAGTCTGTGGCCATAAGGAGTGTTTTTTATTGATTTCCTTAAATTATGTTGTATTTTATTGTTTGAACATGAAATTGAAACATCATTATTGTTTGAACATAATATGAACATATAATGAGTATCGAGCAGGACAATGTATAACAGTAATGGGGATTTCGACGCATATCTGTTGCCCATAAATTATGCCGTTTTCTGTTACCACTTTCCAAGCCAAACAGGAGATAAGCACGGTGTGAGTGAGCGATTCTTTTTTCAACGATAAATCCCATGTTTAATCTTTTAGGTCGCCTGGCGGCCCCCCCCCCCCCCCCCCCCACCCCTCGGGGTCGGATTAACGCGGGGGTGGCGATAAATTCTAATGAAATTTCCGGCAGAGACGAGCCATCTGACTGCGTGGATGTAACGAACACGCATTAAAATAGTGATATACGATACCATTCCTAACTAGGCCATATAATTCGCGACTCATACAAGTACTAACATGTTTTCGTTTAATATAAACAGAATACGGAACTTAATTGGAAACTTACCAAGCGGTTTTGGCTGGATTCCATAGTCTTGGCTCAATTTAAAACATGGTAATCCACCGTACCACTTATCAGTTAATATATCCATGTACCCGTTCGTTGAATACTTGGCGATAGCTGCTGATATACTTTTCTGAAACAATAAAAATATTTGTTTAAAAAAGAGTTCAGTTGGCTTAGAAAATTTGTATACTGGGAATACAACTGGGTTTTTGTTGCTTTCTGGGCCAAGTGGCAAGTATGAAAACACGAAAAAAATACTGAACCATTTCTGTCGTGAATTGAAACAAAAACTGTACGATCCGTTGATTTATCTCGTGGTACATGGTAAACCGGTAAACCTCGGAGGTATATTGAACGATGTCAAGATAAAATGACGTATAATCGGCTAAGCCAGCGACACGACACCCGCTATCGATCACACCATTAGCAGTCCGCTTGCGTCATCTATCAATCTTTCATCCGAAAGTCTTTTTCACGAGTCGTTCTGGCGTTTATGTAGAACACTTTATATGACTGCGATACCTTATTATATGTACGTAAGTTAGCGGAATAGCCAGAGACAATGTCTGTCAAGTCTTCTTAATCACCAACGTGAATTCAAGCAGCAAAAGAAAAAGGTGGAGTATTTTTCTGCTGTTCGTAATCATGCGAGTTTAACACAATGAAATTTAATCATCAAAAATATAAAAGTATGCTCGAAACTACTACTCGTGTATTCATTAAGTAGCTGGCACGGCGATCGCTTCAGGATTGATCCCGCCCCCTCCAGCGACCCGGGGGCTTATGGAACTGATACAAATGAGGCGCTCACGACGTAATCACGTGTAATTTCCTGTGCTCCTTGGAATAAATACGTAACAATAGCGCTTAGAGCTAAAATTCTTCACTTCACGTGTTTTAGGCCAAGAGGTATTTCACGTGTGAAGTAGACAGGGTATCCCTCAACTTGCTCATTTTGGTAACTTATGACACAATACGAGTATACCATTTATTGTTTACTTAGAATTTACTATGTCTATGTACATGAACTAAATTAAAGGAAACTAAATAGAGCTTAAAATAGTTACCTTACCTGTAAAGGAAATCCCTTGGTCATTCCAATTGCATATGTGTCTTCAATGAAAGCATGGTCTCCAACCCGCTGCAGCTTGCACCCGTGATCAGTAGCGCGGTAGTAGTCTAAAACAGGAGTATCTGCTATCAAAAGGTCCAACGTTCGATTCCTGAAATGCACAAACACCATATAAGACAGTAGCATCAAATTATACAATAATCATTAATATACCTAAGCAAGCTGAACATTATTATGGGCCGTGAAAAATAAATACTGTGGCCTTCCTCATAAACACGGAGTGCGAAAATAAAACCCGGGTGAAACCCTAAAACTCGAAAAGGAAAATAAAACAAACCCAACGTAACGATGCGGGAATTACAGAAAAATTAGCCCAATCCTATTAAGAATGAGGTGCTATTTTGCCTTTCTGCGTGTCATTTAAATGAAGTTGTAATAATGAGTGAAATGTTTATTCCCGTAGAATCTAACATTTTTGTGACGCTTTGATATATAATATTGCTATGATCTGCTAATTGTTCAAATACTGATACAATCGCTAAATCAAAAATCGCAGGAACCTACTTAATAACATACCTACAATGACGCTGTGATAAATTCACAGAACACTGGACCAGAAATTTTTACGATCTCATAAAACACCAGCTTCTTATTTTTTCAAATACAAGCGATTTAACCATATTTATGTGTTCACGTCCTCTTGTATGCTACCGTGAGAAATTTTAGATAAACGTTACCTAGTTCGTTTATATTGTCTCTTTTTTTAATTTAACGAGCTAGTAACTAAAAACTGGGCTTCCAACATTTTACGGTAAAATAGGTATTATGAATGTAACTGGCATTTAGTTAATTTCAAATACTTTTCCTACCTCAATCGTTGTATGCCTTCTTCGATGTTCTGGAGCGCGTAGCCTTTCATTCTTTGTGCGAATTGCGGATTCCCTCTTTGAACATAATACTCGGATATAGACGATTTCGCGGTACCAACCCGCAAGGAAAGCCACTAAAACAATCATTTACATTTTTATATTACCGAAATAGAACTTATACATTTGAATTTAATACATTAATTTAATACATACGTTATTGCGTCCTTGATAGTCATCGACAGCATTGTGAAAAAATAATCCTGCTATGAGAGCGGCAATATTAGCAGTATAACTGGCAACGAATATCACAGAAAAGCCTCCCCAGACATTTATAAGAAACTTGTTAGGCCAACTCTTAGGAGCTTTAAATGCTACCAAATGCCCACATAAAAGACCCCACATCACCCATAGAGCGCTAGAAAGGCTAAAGTTCTTTGACCTCTGCCTGCCCCAAGGATTTAAGCCAAATGGTGACAGCCATTCGTATATAGCAACCGCTAGGGCGGTAACATTAAGGGAAACAAATATGGTGATCCACAGTTCAGTTGAAAACGGTAACAGAAATGCTAATAGGGGTATATCGGCCTTCTGATTTGGAGCCGCTAAGAGTGATATGCCACTATAAAAGTAAGGTTGACTAAAGTCAATCACTTCCGCGCGTGCCGCAGACACGCTGAGTGCCGCGAAAGACATGTGGGCGGATCCGGATACTAAATCTCCGACAATTCCATTCCATTTCTGATTCTCTTCATTTATATTATCATCATAATTCAACTCACTGTATTGATCTTTACTGTTCGCTTTGAAGCCATTCCGAAACTGGGCTCGATAATTAAGATGCTCCGGTATTGTAAACATGGGTTCATCATTGAAAAAATTGGTATACTCATGTAGTTTATTAAATGATCTGACTAGCTTACGAGCTCCATACAATCCATCTTCGACTAGATATAAATGAAAATCAAATTCCAATTCCTGGGCAATATTTTCTAACAAATCCATCGCTAGCCCGTAGCAACAGTGAGTAGCCATTTTTGGAAAATTAGTGGGTTTGGGTGTGGGAAAGAAAAAATCGGTAGGTTGATGGTCATCGTCCTCCCTTTCTAAATCGTTAAAAGCAAGGGTTAGGTTGTCTTTGTCGGATGTTTGCGGTCGATGGCAGGGAAGTCCTCTTAGGCATTGACCGTCTTCATCTAGCTCTCCTTCCATGACGAATGGAGGTGCTAATGCGGTGACGATGCGGTATATGGTACGTGCGCCAGAGGACTGGCCGTGGGCAACTAGGCGACCTCCGGGCCACACGATGGTATGAAGCCTCACCATACGCCCGTGAATGTGGCCGACTTCCCTCCAAACATTACCGCCTGTTGTTTCTGGCACCAAGTTGAAAAAAGTAAACGAGGACGTCAATGCGGGCTCAGGGCGCTCCGTGCCTCCTGCAAGTGCCGCTGCTGATGCAATCCGGGTTTCTCTGTGGGCAAATATTAATAGTTTTAATTATTTGCTTCACACATATTTTGAACCGTTAATTTTTAACCGACTTTAGAAAAAGGGGAGGCTCTCAATTCAACTGAATACATATCTTTTCGTATGTGTGTTTCTCTATGTCTCCGATATTCGTATACTAGTTGACAAAAATATTTTTTTAATCAAACGGCAACAACCCCGTGATAATCCCATTGGCACCAAGTCTGACGGTAGGATCTTGGAGAAATCGGTTTGAATTTTTTTATTGGGTGGTTGTTATACACACAATTTTTAGATCCTCGATGAATTACTTATGATCATATTTTACTATCATTGTGTGACCAAAATGCGGTTTTAAGAAAACGTCGTAGACTTAGCCACTGCTAGTTAGCCCTAACTGGCAAACAAGTCTGAAGTTTACAACTTTGCAAATTCTATGTAACTTAGCTTTTAGTAACGTTTAGGTAAATGAGTTTAAAACCAGTCCCAATATTTGTCTGTTACATTGTTATTCCAGTATTAGCATTATTTTACGAGATATAATAAATCTGATAACTTTCTCTTACGATTAAAATGTAAACAAAAGGCCCCCAAGCGTTCAATTTCGTTATATCCAAAATAAAGCAAAATGTAAATGTAAATATTTTCTGTTAATTCCTATTATCTCTGTTTGCATAAAACATGTAGCATTGTAAATTATTCCGAAGTAGACAATAAATTTAGTTACAAGCAGAATTTCGAGGGTCCACGAAAGATAGATCACAGGCGCGTCATGTCATTCTTGATTTACAAATTATAAGTTTACTGATTAAAAAGAAGTAAATAGAAGGAATGTTTAATTTTCTTACTGTGGGCTCCTTAAGATTTATAGGTACTCGTTGAAAATCTAGATTTCATTGGTAAATAGCAAATTTATATTCAGATTTAACAGATAAAATGTTCTAACGGCCTATTTCACAATATCCCTGGATAAATTATATTCGTCAGAAAAATTATTACTATCCTTTTCCCTAGGCATATGTATAAAAGGAAGAGAATAAATATAAAGAAGGAAAGGTGAGCTAACATTTATCTCACAGATATATTTTATTTGAGGATGGTGTGGTGAAACAGGCCTTAAAACTAGTTAAGTTGCCAACCGTATGCTTATGATGGTCGCGTGTTTAATCGTTTGTCGTTGTTGCCGTCACGTTCTAACAAGTATGCAATTGCAAGTGCAAAAGTGACGCGTAACACGATAAACGATAAACGCGTTAGCATGATAAGCTACCAGAGATATACAGGGTGGAACAGAACGATGATCTTTCCCTCTACCGACCGAGTCTACCAACTATTACGATACTCTTTCAGTATGGGACCAACATCGAAAACGTACATGGAAAATTGACTTTTCCATACTATTACGCTCGAACTAATCAGTCACTTTGTATGAGGGGTTAATTTTTTTTAAAGATATTTCGATGTTGGTCCCATACTGAAAATTCATCGTATTGGTTGGTAGACTCGGTCGGTAGCGGGAAAGATCGTCGTTGCGTTCCACCCTGTATATCGTAGCGTCCGGGGCGTTCTATTGTTATGGCATACACACGGACACGACTTTATTGTTATGACAATAAAGGCATGTTTAGATATTTTTGAACGCTTCGGACGCTATGATATATCTTGTGGCGACTGTACTATAAAGTTAGATAAATTAATTATCAAAACATCACATTCTGAATATAATATTCCGAATAGGTAGTTTTCGCTGAACCTCAGGGAAATACTCAGACTAATTGCATTTCGAAAGCAAGAGATCCCAAAAGCAATAAATTGAACGCGTGATGTATTTCAAAAACTAGGAAACTTTCCACATTGTAGTAACTTTTACTTAAGTTACTGATGTGAATTTGAATAACTTCCAAATTTTATATTGATGTGTAAAGTTAAGTAATACGTAGATCATTCTTGCAATTATCATCAAGCCGAATATTGTTATGAAAGATCTCCACAATAAAAGATGATTAGGATCATCGGTTAAAGAAATCAGTCAAGTACGGGTCGGACTTAATAACATGTCTAAAAATATTAAAATTTGTTGTATGAGATCGCCGCACAATATTACGAGAAAATGAAAATGAGGCGGCGCTACGTAGGCGTCTGGTTCAAACAGCTGTCAAATTACAATAATAATACTATTCATAGGCACTGGACATAAAAAATCGAAATTCTGTAGTATGTGGAAGTTTATTGATTTGTAATGGATTACGACTAGTAAACGGTCGTCGAACTGAGTTCTAAAACAAGAGCGCAAAGTCACTGGTACTAAAAAAAAATACTACAACTTTGATCATTTCATGGGAATTGACTAAAAACAATTTTTTTTAGAAAACAATATTTCTAAAGTGAGTGCTGCCATATCACCGCCTCATAGTGGCAGAAAAAGAATCAAAAACCCTCATTAATAAAATACAGCTTGTAGGATTATGATGGTCCTGTATTTAGCGATTTTCATCATTGCTGTTAGGGTTGATTGCAAAAAATGTGTACATACATAGTTAAAAGCCTTAATGAAAACAAAATGTAACGTTATATTTTTTTGGCAGTAAAAATTAGGCATATGAAGGATTCCACGGAAAAAACATGTCCAGTTTAAAAAACAATCAGGGCAAATTCACACCTTGTTCTGTTAAAAGTAATGTGGTTTTTCCTTCTGTAATTTGAATTGACTAGACATGTTCTTACCGTGAACCCTATATATTCAAATATTCTGAGGGGTCAAAAATATGCGTATAGATTTTAAATTTTGTTGCCTTTTTCTTACCAAAGGTTGTTGGATACAGTTAATACTATATTTTGTAAGACTGATATTCGTAACACGATGTACGCGATCATGATTTTTGTTTTGATTAAGTGCAAAAGAGACGCGTGGCGCGATAAACGATAAACCGTGACCATCATAAGCCACTGACGGACAGACAAATGTCACTTCACTGTACGTCAGACAGACTGACGTACAGTGAAGTTTACGTAATTGACAGTTATTTTTACCCTCTGAGTACAGAACTTAAAAATAACAATATATTAAGTAAACAAGTATGTATCCTAAATTCAGTTTTTCAGTACCAATAAGGATTTGCGCTGTCGCTTCGATACATAATAATACTTTTACTAAAGCTTAGCTTTATAGTATGCTAGCAGCTTTCCTATAATTATATGGTTTTTGTAGTATACAAGAGATTTAATCTTGAGATTTTCCTGCAAAGTAACTTAGTTGTGTAATAGTTAAGCGACCGAGGGATTGAGCGGGCTCTGGGTAAATAAAGCCGCTTGTCTCATTTTCGCTTTAGATAATAACATTTTAAAAGAAAATTAACAAACTAAAGTTGGGTTTATTAGTTAATGGGTCGTATTAACTATAAAATACTGGTTCGACCAAGAACGTTCACACATAAATTATAAATTTGACCAAAACGCATATAACATTTCTTGCTTCTTTTAGCGTCAGGAATATGCTGTTAAAATAGTACATTACATCAGAGGCCGTGAAAATGAGGATTTCCGGCCAAGTTATATACGGCCGAGCGAACGTGCGAGCAATACGCCGGATAGGTAACGAGGCCGGGAATCCGTTTTCACGCCGAGGCATGTATGTACAGTGCTTTTCTCAAACAAAGAAATACAAAAAAAATAATAATGACAATGTTGTCGAAATTAAAAAAAAAGTTACTTTGCAGGCTTAGGCCTGAAAAGTGTTATGAAATTCCATTTACATCCCAGTGAGTTACTGCGCCCTAAAAACGATATTTCCGAGTCTATTTTAAGGAACGTAAAGACAAAATTTCATTGCATGTTTGAGAAAAAATCAGTTTCCTCATAGGCAACTTGTGAAAAGGGCGTTATAAGAATTAACATGGGTAAGTTGGCAGAAAATAGACTGTGTCAGAAAACTACTGTTCCCAGCAAGCTGTAGCAAAACGTGAATATAAATCCATTTTTCCTGGAAACCGTATCTTGTTTTTTAACTTGGCTGTTTTTAATATTCAAACTAACGATTGTCAGAATACAAATAAAGGAAATTGGCCAGGTGTGGCACGAAATATAGCCTCGGCGCTGTCAGCATACTAAACATAATTCTTGGATGGTGGAGAGAGAACGAGCAATATCCGAGCCTACGGTTGATCACACCTGCATTTAATTTCCATAAGCGGTATCAATACGTTAAGCTGGTGGTTTATTAGACGATATAACTATCACATAACATCATCAGCCTGTGATAGTCCACAGCTGGAAGTAGGTCTCTCCTATTAATTATGCGTACAGACGCATTAGGAGGCAAATGCCCATAATCGCCACGCTGGGCAAGCGGATTGGCGATCGCAGTAATTTGTCCACTATGATGACGCTGCTGCCCATGATCAATCTTTTATCAAATAATAGTCAGTGACCACAGATGTCATATATACCATAGATCAAGCAAACGTATCTACTTAGCGTGTCAAATGAACTCAGTAAAATCTACTGAGTTGTCCGTCTTTAATCGCAGCTTGCAGCTTTTGGGCGTCAAATTTTGTGAGTTGAAGTTAACAAAAACATTAATAATGCCTCCTTGAGTAATAATAATTGCAACAACACAAAAATATGAATACTCAAGGGCCTGAGACATATTTTAAATCATAGGCAAGTAACAACTTCAGTACAAAATCTGACACGCTCGGCCGCCATACAAATGAATGAACTTGTTTCTTCTATCCAAATCTAATTCTGTATCAGTGACCCTTCAATCCCTTAGTCGACTCTTACGACACCCGTAGGAGGAGTTGGGGTGGTGACAAATGTATTCTTACTGCCGTCACTCGAATCGTCCAATCGAAGACATTTGATTTAGTTTTGGAAAACACGTTTTTGGATTATATATAAATAGTAAGGTGGGTTCATAGTACTTACTTATGTGTATTTCAGTTTAAGGAAACATTCTCTTGTAGATAAATTTTGTTGTTTTACCGGTTGTTTTATCTACAATACAGCTCGTAGGTGCTTCTAAACCGATTCTAGTAAGCATTGAGTACCTAACTAAAATATTGATTTGTGCAGATTTTTGTCCTTGGTAAATAAATCCATTTTAGGATTTTTTTGGAATTGCATTATCAAGAATACTATTAGAGTCAAGCGCTACCAAAGAAATTTGTGATTTTCAAAAAGGGTCAAATGAACGTCAAAAGCACATTTAATGACGAAACGATCAATCAGTTCAATCATTTATTATTTCCGCCTCGTCAGGTATTATATTAACTTTCATAAGACGAGAAGGTTCCCGATATTTCCGGTTGGCTAAGCGAACTGCCGAGTTGCACATTTCAGAAGGGCGCCGAACGTCAATTCATGTCAACGGGGGCCATCATTTTGTAGAATCAGCTTGCAGTCTGGCTGCCCGCCAACAAGAGTGCACTCTGCCCGATTTATGATAATGTGATTGACTTGGATTTTGCCCAACATAATAATAAAACATCCCATTGTTATGACTATAAAACATTGAAAGCATGCTTGTAAAATGTGGTTAAGAACTCTAATGAAAAAGTTCATATTGCGTTAAAGCAAGGAAATGCAGCCCGCATCCTAGGTACAATGCCATAAGGACCAATCTTAGATATGACTTAGGTTAGTTAGATTATTTAATTTAGACTTTATTAATGTATATAAATTGTACAGTTTTGATAATAAAAGCAGATTAGATCAAATCACATACACGTGTAGTTTACTCGGAACGTAAATCAGACTACTTATCACGCTTGCGCTAAGTGTGATAGACTACCTACTCGCCAACTCGTGGTAAATAAGCACACTGATAAACATACGTTTGTTAGGAAAATCGACGGCCCCTACGTAAACTGTCGTAAGTTAAAAATGGCAAGTTTACAGGGGAGCGCTTTAAAGTTTGAAATGTGTATGGTGGTCGCATAGTTCAATGGATTGCTTTGAAAATTGGCATAAACAATAACAAAGATATTGTCTTTATAGTGATATAATTAGTTTTCTGATATATTTCATATTTTTGCCGGAATTGCACTTACGACAGTATATGACGGAGAAGAGTATCTAAAAATTGTGGTATGTATTACTAACGTCACTTTACGCTGGTGGTCATATATGGTCATTGATCGTAAGTCATACATACTACAGGTTACGTCGGAATTATGCGTGTAAGTGTTGTCGTATCTGTTACTTACTACATTATTTTGCGGAAACATTATAAAAACTTCTTGTTAGTTACTATATTATGCCATTTAACAAATAATTTAATAGTATTTTCATGGAACTCTGATGAAATATTTTGAGAAAATTAAGCTGGTGAATATTTTTTTTGTATGTTTTATTATGAAAAATAGATCAGGTCCAGTATTTTTGTACCGTTTCTGGAAAATGTCGTGTTGAATGAAGACGAGATTATATGGTTGAGTTACATGCAGCTTATTTGTATACGAGTACTGGAAACTATAAAAATAATTAAAGATATTGTAGCTCGTAACTTCTTACCTACCGTGCACATGAAATTCATCGAAAATTTCCTGAATAGTTGCTATTTCGTTTGGCGAGGGGAGACGTTTATTATTTGCAGATGCAGATTGAAGCAAAAAGTTCTATTATAATGTAGTTTTGGTACTGGTCAACATGTTCATGGATAAATTTGAGCAGAGGGCATTCGAGAGTTGTCTGAATAGGCTGAGATGCTGATTACGAAATGTGGATGACGTTTTTGCTGTAATTCCTCATACAGTTGTTGATGTGTTACTAACCGATCTTGATGTGATGCATCTCAGAATAAAGTTCATAATTTATAGAGAGGTCGATGGGACACTTCGTTTTCTTGATGGGTTAGTAATGCTAGGTCAGAATGATCATCTGTCACAAAAAGTCTATAGAAAAGCTACCTGCGCGGAGCTCTGTGATTCACAATACATGCGAAATGAGTTTATATCGTTTATTCACATCACATCATTGACCTATTTCAGTCCACAGCTGGACACAGGTATCTCCTGTTATCTCCTGTTATCAAAATTATTACAAATGTTGCAACATGTCAGACGAGACGAGACGTTGGAGAGCTTGGAGAGGAACAGATATGGTTGGAGACAAAGTCAGCGTACAAAGGACACTTCGACATCACCACACAGTAGACAGGGCACCAGCATTCTTGCCTCATATTAAAGGAATGACAAACAAAATTGGACGCCTATTACGCCGGAGGTTTATCATTAAGATCATTTTGCGTCCTCACACCAATACGAGTACTTTTTACGCTCTCCAAAGGATGGGAATTCACTTAGCAGCTCGGGTGTTTATGAGATTCCGTACGACTTTGGTAAAGAACGACGTAATGAGTCTACAAGACTCGAAGCACATATGGAGTGTCAAGGACAGGGAGATAGACAACTCGGCTGTGGTGGACACATACGATACAGGTACATTGCATTTCCTAAACGCTTTGATAAAGCGAGGATGCTGGTACGAGGTGCTACCTGCCACGGAAGATAAACAGAGCGATTAAGATTAATTTCAATCGGGATGGGGGCTGGACTGAGCCCACGGCATGGAAACCGGTAATCTCCGAGCCAATAATGATAGTTTTTTGCACACAGTGACTTCGTGTGCTTATCATCTGTTACTTAGTGTTCGGTGACACAAACCCGCAGTCAAACATGACATTAGTGCCGGCGCAAGACCACCATTTACCGAATATACATGAGTTTAACCGTTAAATTATAATTTTGTGCATTTAGTTAGTACTTAAGTACAGTCTGTAATTCAGCATTAGGAACGTAATTTTGAAATTGTAATTATAGACAAGACATGGTAGATTAATCACTTCTCTCACAGTGCAAAGACAAAAATCAGTTCAAAAATTCAAAAATGCCTTCAGTTTCACATCATATGAGATCAATATTATGTTTTTTTCATCGTAATTATAAATCTTAATAAATAGTCATCGCTTTCATGATTAGTAACTGCAGCTGTTGGCGGTTTCATTCAGGCAGCAGTCAAATCGGCGATCTGCAGACGATGATTTCACTGATTAGTGATGACTAAATACTGAACATGAACCCACCAACTGCTGCAGTATTTAATAATGTATAAATGTGTATTGTTTTGTCTTCGTCGCATCACAAAAAATGCCGTTTTATTACAATAACTTCTACATTTCTTTATCGTTTGGTTCAAAAGGAAGCGGCAAACCTGTATAATGAGCAGAAATTATTGAAATACGCCAACATTATAACTGTAAATTTTAGTAACTCGGTATTTGGTCCGGCGCATACTGTCTTAAATATCACTTACAATAGAAATTTAAAAACAATTTCCGACGAAAAATGTCTCAAGTACACATACAACACAAAAAATTAA
>JALPQI010020771.1:0-19892 GCA_025490895.1 Thaumatotibia leucotreta | reverse complement strand
GTGTCGCGTCTCGCGATCTCAAAATATAAAATAGAAAAAAACAAAAAGTTGTTCGCCCAACGTGGGGCTCGAACCCACGACCCTGAGATTAAGAGTCTCATGCTCTACCGACTGAGCTAGCCGGGCTGTGAGAACTCCGTTGAAATTACGCAACATGTAGTTTCGCTTATTATCTAAACGCCTACCTTGTTTTTCTGGCAAGGCGCAAAAAGGTGCATTTTGTTTGTTATTTAGGAAACGTAAGGTGATAATAATAAAACTGCTACGAAAAAAAAAATAGAACATAGAAGTAGCACGCCATACGAAATTGCCTTTCAAAAACGGTTCTAAACTCACTGTTTTGTGTTTTTTGAAGTTACCCATTGTAACACAATGGCAATGATCGTGATTTTGTTTTCATTAAACTCATAAATTATACTCTGTCCAACAATATCCGGCATTAGAAAAAGGCAGTAAATTAAAAAAATGTAGGCGTGCTCATTGGAAATTTGTTTTTTGTTTTTACTGACTGGGATTGTTGGAGTATGTGTACAGTCACGTCTAAAAGTATATGTATACATAATAAGATTTGAAAAATATGTAGCCACACATTTTCATCCAAAATATGTATCTATTACTGACACCAAAAAATTGTATTCATTAAACTGTTTCAGTATTATGTAATCACATAATGCTTCAGAAAGTTGCATACTTAAATAAATTACATATAAATGTATCCTCCTGGTAGTCAAAAATAAGTATACATGAATTTCCTTATACATTTAACCACACTAATTTGGCAAATATTTGTATACGTCGTTTGATTCATAGATAATATTATTATGTAAACACGATTTGATGTTTTGACGTGTCTAAGTGTAATCGATTTTAAAATGAAGTTTCTTCCATGTGGCCAGTGACTTTCTTTTATAATATGGAACCTATCTAAAGCTACAAATAGGTAGTGGCTGTTTATGAAACTCATAAGTATTATAATTTTATATTAGTTACTAAAATTAAAACTACTATTTTATAACTAAAAGAGAGAAGAAATGTTTTGTTTGTCAAGCATTATAAAGTAAATACTACTTGTAAATCTGTATTTTTTCTTATTACTTTCTTAGGGCAATTCGAAATAAAGAAGTTTGGGTTTGAATAATAAACCCATCAAAAACATTACATGTAAAAAGATGCAAGTCTCGCAGCATAGCAGTTGTTACACCACAAAAAAGTTATGAGATCAATTGTTTAACCAAGTCAATAATTCTGTAGTTACTACAAGGGGGTATCCATAAAACTCGATTTCTACTAACTTGCCTAACTTGAAACTGCATGTAGAAATACTCATTTTATTATAGGTATCAATAAAGAGTAAGCCAAATTAGCTTGAGATTACCAAGCGAATTAAGTTTGATGATCCACCACTACCTATCCATGGGAACATTTGTCTAGCAGCTTTGTCATAAATTGTTACCTTATAACAATTACTTAATTAACAACATCTTATAGTAACTGTATTAATATAAGATATCTGTATTTTTTTAATATAAAGAATGACTTGGCCATCGACCACATCTTACTGAATGTCTTTAGGGCATTGCTAAATTAGGGTTGTTTTAAGCAGTTGATTTTATTACTTACCTATGTACCGAGTGTTTTTGAGGTCGTGAAGCAAAATAATGGACATAATACGGAATTAAATCTGAGAGCGAGAGAAAGAGTGTTTTTCAAGAAATAGATAATTTCGTTTGTTATAACATGGTCACCAGATATCCTATACACCGTTTGACAAAGGCATAATAGGATGACTATTTATACTCTGACAACCAAATTATGTCAGTAGAAAAGCGTGTGAAATTCAAAATTAGTATGAAGAAGTAAGGGCGGACCGGCCAATAGATTTTTTTTTTATTTCACGCGGTTTCCTATTGACACCGTTTGGTTGGAGTAAGTATATTTAGTATATACATAAATGATTTAAGTAGTTTTAAGATAGTATATTGATCAGAGTCTACCCTACATAATGTTGATAGGCTTCAGAGTCACGAAAAGTAGTTTTTGATCACGACCCAACCCAAATAATCCCTGTGCGATGGCCAAGTCATTCTTTATATTAAAAAAATACAGATATCTTATATTAATACAGTTACTATAAGATGTTGTTAATTAAGTAATTGTTATAAGGTAACAATTTATGACAAAGCTGCTAGACAAATGTTCCCATGGATAGGTAGTGGTGGATCATCAAACTTAATTCGCTTGGTAATCTCAAGCTAATTTGGCTTACTCTTTATTGATACCTATAATAAAATGAGTATTTCTACATGCAGTTTCAAGTTAGGCAAGTTAGTAGAAATCGAGTTTTATGGATACCCCCTTGTAGTAACTACAGAATTATTGACTTGGTTAAACAATTGATCTCATAACTTTTTTGTGGTGTAACAACTGCTATGCTGCGAGACTTGCATCTTTTTACATGTAATGTTTTTGATGGGATCTCATCTCTTTTTGTAGGTATTCTTCTTTTTTTTCTTTTCGGGTACTACTTCTTGTACGTCAGCTACCATTTTTCTCATAGCCCCCACTCCCTGTCTTTATGGGCTTTTTTCCGGGGCTTTGATGGAACAATTTCTGACAAGTCTGGACGGTATTTGCGTCTTAGTCTATTATATTCTAATATTGCAGATTCCTGCGCTTTAATGCTACCGAAATCGATATTTACTAGATGTATACCGTTCAAACTTGTGACCCTGGAAAGTGCTACATACGCTTGCCCACATGTAATCACTCCAGAACCGATATCCATTACAGCACTATTTAAACTTAGACCCTGGCATTTATGAATAGTTATGGCGTAAGCTATACATATGGGGAACTGAGTGCGATGGACATAAGCTCTATTCATAATCTCAAATTTAGTTTTGACTGGACTTATTTCATAAAAATGTTCGTTGTTAAATTGAATATATTTTTTTTTTATAATATTTGCATTATCTAAGTCTACTTTTACTCCTCTAACTATACCTATGGAACCGTTGTACCTTTCGACCCTATTTTTATTATGATAATAAGTGAATTTTGTGATGTTAATTTATTAGGTAGGTACTTAATTATTAATTGTTGACTTCCGCATAAAAGCGTTAATGTAAATTGAACAGTGGAAATCCGAATGAGATGTTATTTTAAAATACAGCTTATTATAATATTAAACAATTTTACGGTAACTACGTTTATAATGATGATTTGCGCAGTGGACGTCTTATGGCTGATATGATGATGATGATGACAGGGTGGAATGGAAATAGATTTTGGGTCAGGAGGGCCGCTACCAGATTCCGTGCTGCTGGAGGGCCTTCAGAGATTATCCCTCAGTTTGGGATTTATGAAAATTGGGATTAGCATGAAAACTAAAAAAATAACAGAATTTAAAACTTGTAGGTATGGGACCAATAAAAATATTTGGCTAGAAAACCCACAATCCAAAGAACTCTTTGTTCCAACCCGCTTCATTCCGCCATATAAACTTATTTGCAACAACCGCATAATTAATTTTGTATTAGCATGTATTTGTATGGGATTACAAACTTATTTGAGTAGTTTGCATAACTTTAAAATCTGGCAGAAATTTCCAATTTTCAGATTTTTTGTGTAATAGGTAGGCTATAAACTACTTATGTTTCAAATTTTGAGCTCCTAGGCTATCTAGAAATACCTTAGATTATTGATGATCGGTGAGTCAGTGAGTGACAAAACTAAGGAACTTTGACATGCGGTAATTTTTAAACTACAAGTTATAATTGAAATCAAATAAGATTATTATGTAACTCATGTTATGGCCTACACGTCGCAGAAAATTCAAACTTCTAGCTGTAACCAGCGCGAAATTACAGACGGTTGAAAATGGCCTGAACGGCTTCGAGAAAAGGATGGTACGGCCGTGCCTTTTTTTTGCTCGACTTGGCGGGGGCACTGCCGTGCCCCCAGATATTTGCTGGTAATAAAATAAATAATAAATTCAAGATAGACAACTGTTTATCACTATAATTCGATGACAATTATAAAAATATAGGTTCGGTTCTTGAAAATATAGGAGAACACGACTCTATTTTCAAGACATTAGAGTGCATGTTCAGATAATTTTGAGCACCCTGAATATTATATATATTTGTGATGGCGAGAATAACATGTTAGGGACATATTTCTCCTGTTAGTTGCAAAATGCCGTTCCGATTTTGACTGAGTAGAAAAAACTTGATATTATTAAAATAAAAACAAAAAAATGCTTAGGGCACTTTTCTGTGAATGACCCTAAACTGAAATACACAATATTTACAACTGAGCTCAATCTAAAAATTTGGACTGTCAGTGCGTCATAGAATAATCGTGAGATAGATGTAGGCAGTGACAAGTCTGCACTGTTTTCGTGAATTGTCAAATCAGTTAGGTAATTATACAACTTACAATTCTATGCCAGTCAGACAAGGTTAGTTTTTGCTGTCTGAATACATATTTATGAATCAAACAGCGTATATAAATATTTGACAAATTGGTGTGGTTACATGTAAACGGAAACCATTCATGTATACTTATTTTTGACTACGTGGTGAATACATTTAAATGGAATTTATTTAAGTATGAAACTTTGTGAAGCATTTTGTGATTACATAATACTGAAATAGTTTAATGGATACATTTTTTGGTGTCAGTAATAGATACATATTTTTGATACAATGTATGACTACATATCTATGCAACCTTGTTTTTGTATACATATTTTTAGACGTGACTGTACAATAATTTCGAAAACGTTCCGAATCCACCCGAACAGGTGTATTTCTAGGCTTAGGTTAGTCAAAAGTTCTATAGTTGTTTAGTTTTATTGTGTTCTTTCAGGCGGAAGGTGTAAAGTCCCGCCTATCGGCATTGGCGGCCGCTGCAGAGCTCGAAGCCGACGCGTTGCGGTCCAGGATAAGAGACAAGCAAGACGCCAGCCAGCAGAGATTGGAGTCGCACCTGCAAGCTATCAGGGAGAAGGCTACGGGACCGCGGCAACCGGTAAGTGTACCTAGTTGGTCCACATCTTCAGTCTGTCTTAGTCCACAGCTGGACGTAGGCCTCTCCTATTGACTAGGCGACGCATTAAGACTCTTCTCGTGGGTGGGTCAATCACTTTTTTATGTCACTCGTTGCCATGGTTACGTTCTCCTGGGTCACCCTTAAAATCACAGTTTAATAGCATTCAAATTGACAAATCTTTGAATTTTTTAATAATTATGTGGCCTTTCGAAGGTGGGTCACCCACTAATCATGATAGGAGAGCTTGCAGGATACTTTCTTCTAGCAAACTATGCCACTGTTGTCCCCTGGGTGATGTGACAGAATAATAACAGAAAAAAAGTTATTGACCCGGGTGTCGTAAAAGTCGAGTAAGGGATTGAAGTGTCACTGATCAGTTGATGAAGACTGATGATGGGCAGCAGCATCATTATAGTGGACACAGTACTGCGATCGCCAACCCGCGTGGCTATTGGATTTTGGCTTCCAATGGGTTGAGTTTACTGTAGCAGTAAAAAAAAAGTTCATACCACGATTCCTCGAATTCTAATTTTTGCAGTGTTGAAGTCTAAATTTGTTTTCAACTAATTGTTACTGATAGGAATAATTAAATATTTTATTATTTAGACGACATCGGAAAGCCAAGAGAACGACGTTGATGAATCGGTGCGGCTGGAACAAGAGCGAAAAGAGAGAGACAAAATCAAAGCGCTGAAAAAGAAGGCGAGGAAGGTCAAACAGAAGCTTCTGGCCTCGTAAGTTTAATTTAATTTAATTTCTAGGGATAATCTCATCGAAGTTGGGTGAATCGATATTTGCGCCATATTTGTATTTTTTTGAGAAGTCTGTATTTTAAAGATGAAATTAGACTTTCAGTTTTAATTACTATTATTTTCTTTGCAGTGGAGACGATCAATCGGCCAACGAGCTTCGCATACCCATAGACGCTTTCCTGTACCCAGCTGTCAATAAAATGTACAAAGTGTTTCAGCAAATCAATAATATTCTCTCCCCGCTGCTGGTCGGCGACAACGAGGAACAAAAAACAGAGAAACACGAAACAACCACCAAAGTAAATGAAGGTGACAACCAAACAGCCAAAAAGAAAGGGATTAAAGTGAATGGAAATGTTGCCCCACAAGAAAAAGCGGACGATCAAACGGAAGTCAAAATAAATGGTGATAACTCTAAAGAAGAACTTACCGAAAAGAAAAAATCCAAAAAGAAAAAGAACACCGACAAACAGGAAGCTTCTGAGAATAATAACAACAATAATAACAGTATCAACACAGAAGTGGTAGAAGTAAAAGAAGGTAAAAAGGGAAAAAAGAAGAAGAAAGATGATAAAGCTAAACTGAAGAAGACTGAGAGTATTTGCAGCTCGCTCAGCGATATGAGCAAGGCCAGTGATAAAAATGAGAGGAGGAATAAAGTGTCGTTAGATACGATGCATTTGGAGAGGTTACTAAATGAGCTACATAGGATGCTAGAAAAATCAGATAAGGTAACTAGTTTATGTATCAATTTTATTTTAGTTCATGAGCCCTACCTATGAAATATTTTTTATCTTTTCAGCATTTTACTATGCGTACAAATAAGTAAAAATATCATAGAACTGGCAATTACAATAAGTATTGCGATACAGTGTGGAAATAACGCTAATAGATGCTGATCTACGGCACCTTGCCGAGGAATAGTTTTTAGTGTTTTGTAATAAGAGTTGTTTTACTTATTGTTAAAGACTGTTTACTTATTTTGTTTTTGTATTGTGATGAGGAATTCATGTAACTTAATGTAATGATTTGGATAACAATATTACTCTGTTTGTTGACAGCAAGCGCCCGACAAGGCCGTATTCAAGAAACTCCACGGATTGAAGGCGCTGGAACAGCTTCTCGCTCTGGCGGCCGAGAGAGAAGACCTCGCCAACCAAATCACCTCCAAGTTAGTATAAATAAAATGTCGAAAGTGCTTGTTACTAACATATTAGGCTTACTTGACTAGAGGACTTGTGAACTGTGACTTTAAAAGCCAGTCAACGCCTGTTCCAACTTCTAAATCTTTTTCGAAGTGAATAACATGTTTTTGCTTGAATGCTTTTATGCGTAATAATACTATAAGGAAAAATATGGTGACCGTACACCGTGAGTACTACAGACTGCAGACAGACTTACCCCCTTTTTCATAAACGTCACCTTACTTAACAAGCCGATAACTTTCGTTTCTCTCATTCCGTTTTCAATACTTCTATAAGCCGGAAAGGGACAGGTATATGTGAATGAGTTTAGTAAAACTTCCGAGACGTTAAAGCGGCTTTATGGTAAACGACAAAGTCGTTTGCCATAAAGCCGCTTTGTCAGTTCATTCATTTATGAAGATACAAGGAAATCTCGTCTTTATGGTAAGCGACAAAGTGGGACGTTTTACTAAAAACTAACACATATACCGGCTTGCTAGTTTACCACACGTATTATTTTAAAGCTGATAAGTTGCTTATTGAAAAAAAAAATATAAATATGATAAAAAACTAAAATAGTGCTTTACCTCTCGTGGGTTGTATTTCACGTTTTGCTCGGCAAGTGTCACTTGGCTACGAGTTCAATATTTCAGTTAATCGATGTTCGTATTAGCTTTTAATTCCATTTTCCCCTCACTAGCTCGTAAAGCGCTCGTTTACCCTTTAATACGAACGTGTAAAAACGCATATTATTCACTTGTGTGGAAAAGTAATGACCTTGGAGCGTAGCGCGAAGTAGCATTCGGTTAACAGATAACAAAACGTAAAATGCTCATAGAAATCGCTCCATATTAATGATAATTAAATAATTTGTTTGAGAATTTAGTGTAAAATACAAACCTTTATATAATATGATGATTTTAAAACATAAATCCTAAAATTCCATAAGTAACAATTGTTTTAGTGAATGATAATAAGATGCAATGACAAAACGCAGAAAATGTCAACATTGTCAATGAATATTATAGGTTATAATCTTTAGTCACCGACTCGAATACGCATAAAAATAGTGAACTAAACAACTTTCAGAGTGTTCTGTTATAATTTTGTAAAAATAATGAATGAGAATGATTTAATAATGCATTGGCGTTGGTGTGCAACTACAGGAATGTGTTAAAATCGTGCTGCGTTTACTTTTTCGTTCTAAGTTTACTGCGACAAAATCTTGCATTAAATACATGATGCATTTCGAAAATTATTATCACTAACCTGATGATGATTGCAATGTGAACAATTTAACACCTTCGCTGCGGCAATTAAGTTAAATTGCAATTAACCATACTTGTACAGGTCACATATGACCTGTTCCGCAGTGAACGTGTTAATTACCTTTTTTGAGTTTCCTCGCTATAGTGAGGGGAAAAGTTTTGTGTTACACACGGGTGCAAATGTATTTTACTTCTCGTATGTTAAAACACTCGCTGCGCTCAGGATTCTATTTTAGAACCACTCGCTTCGCTCGTGGTTCAACTATAGAATCCTTTCGCTTGCTCATATTTCAATTTCATACTCATGCGTAAAATACAACTTTGCACCCTTGTATAACAAATAACTATTTCTTTTCCACAGGTGCCTATCCACGGCCGTGGCTATATCGACGCGAGGTGTCGCGACCGACCCGGAGAGTGCACGAAACCTTTTGACTTCAAACGCCTCTGTATACGTCGTCAAATTGCTGGCGAACCAAATGGTAAGTTTGTATGGAAATAACTAGGAGGCACGCTGTAAGCTTTTTAGGTAAGGTCGACTGAGGCAAATACAACTCGTTATGTTCACCTCATAATAGGCTACTTGACCCATTTTTAAAGTTTGTCTTATATTATTAATCAATGTCTGATTAACGGAAAAAAAATATAAATATATTTTTTCACGACCTAGAAAACCGCTAAACTATAACTTAAAATTTAAACTTTCGTTACCGCGCGAAAACGATACTAGCCATGTTAATGCTTAGATTATCTGTGGCGTGACGTCACTCAAACCGAAAACAAACATTTGACATGTCACTTTATGTTATATCAATGTCACAGCAAAGCTACATGCCTACATGTCCATGGCGAATTTCACTCGTATAAGATTCGACATTAAGTTAGTTTAAGATCCTATGACGTCACATCATGGCCGACACCGTTTTCAGAGTACGAAATTAAAAAAAAATAAAACAAATTTTTCAATAAAAAATATGTACCCATCAAACACTTTTAATACACCGTAATCGAAAAATATTGATCTTTACAATAAATACTACAGAAAATAATATTTTTTTGCACTAAATTTGATATGAGTCAAGTAGCCTATTGTTGTGTCGAACGAGTATACAGATGTCGTGCAAAATCTTTTTCCTTCGACTTTTTACGGAAATGTCCGAATTCATATTGCAGTCATAATCAACTTCAATATTCAATGCACTGCTTAATTGAGACGTTTCTTACGTTTCCGTGAAAACACGAAGGAAAAAGATTTTGAAGAGCCCGTGATGGTCCCGTTGGCACAAAGTCGGGGTTTGATGATGGGATCTTGGAAAAAACTCCTGATGTCGGCTTTTAATTTTTTTATTTGGTTACTCCCTGGGGAACCGAAATGTTGATGCTAGCAATCTAGAAATAACGCCACCTAGCGGCTGTATGTGTTACTATGTAGCATGTCTTGTGGCTCCGAAAGATTATCGTTAGTACTGCCATCTATGCTCTTTTGTTTGATGTGTGACGTTAGCTTAATGTCTACCAGGTGGCGCTGCGTGGTACATTTAAGATCCAGAAATGTTTAGACTTTTTTGTATATCTTATGTTAGCGTCGCGTTACGTACTGCCTAATGTACTTTTAATTTCCGAGTTTCATTACCCTGGGGCGTATTTCTTTAAAAATAAAAAAAAATTGCGTAAACAGTATTTAATGTAAAGCGACGTTTAACCATCACATATTCTTCATATTTAATAATATATGATATGTTTGTCGCTTACAACGGCGATCATCGACCGAGCTGTAATCCTATGAAAGTTAAAATTCACCCCATCCAACTATTAAAAACCACGCTATTATGTCGTATTTATTTGTGTCATACTTCCTGGCGGTGACATGGTGTCTTACAGTATTCAAACTAACATCAATAAAATGTACATGAAATGTACGAAATTGTACGCTAATTAAAAAAAATTGTACTACACGTACGAGACGAGAAAACGGTGTTAATCCATCACCGCTAGGAAGCATACTTCCTGGCGGGGGCTATTTATTTTGTTATGTTGCGGCCGAATTTTCAATGGGCATGTCAATCAGAAAATATGTACGAAAAATGTACGTTCTGGTTCTAAAGCGTTTTTAGGTATATCTATCTCATAGGTCTTTAATTTGGAACATCAATTATATACATCAATAAGTGGCATGTAATCGTCGTCATACAGATTTATGCATGTATATAACTATTATTACATTGTGCAGTAGGTACATAAACTGTTTCCCAATAATTAATACATTATCATTGTAAATAACTTCTGCGCGTAATGATATAGGAAATAGGAATATTACTTAAGTATAATTCGTTATATTAGAAACGAGAAACTATTTCTACGGAGATATTTAGCATTACCAGAACGTACAATTTTCGTACATATTTTTTAATTGACATGCCCATTGAAAACTCGGCCGCAACATAACAAAATAAATAGCCCCCGCCAGGAAGTATGCTTCCTAGCGGTGACGGATTAATACCGTTTTCTCGTCTCGTACGTGTAGTACATTTTTTTTATTAGCGTACAATTTCGTACATTTCATGTACATTTTTTTGATGTTAGTTTGAGTACTGTACGACACCATGTCACCGCCAGGAAGTATGACACATTTATTTTCCCCAACCAAAAGTTCAGAAATATTCATAAGTTTACGTATTGTAGGTTATGCACTTAATAATGACAATCTAATTAAAGTCTGTAGGTAATACTCTTTTTACAATATAAATGTAATAAGGACGTAATACTTTTTTAAGAACACTAAGGAAGCATTTAATGTATATGTTTTAGTTTTGATATGTGAGGTCAAATGTAAACAAATCGATTGAATAGAATGGCTCTGAGGTCATGCGTATAATATAATTATGAGTATCAGCTATATGCACATTTTTATATTGCGCTCAAAGCACAGAAAACTAAAATAAAGTAACATTTTTCCTTTTATTAGTTGATTTTACAAACAAACAAAATTCAGCACTGTCTTTTGCACACAAGGTTCAAAATATAATTTAAGAAAATGATATTGTGGTAGGCTCACCATATCATTTTCACGGGCTTATGTACCTTAATTTGTAAAGCCGTCTGTACAACTTACAAAAGAACTCGCAGATGTCATCCCAGCCTTAGTTTAGTTCCATTATGTTATCAGATGTCACATTTATTAACCTGTAAAATTTGAAATGTAACTTACTTTAGTTTACCTACTTAGTCAAAATTGAATATGATTTTCACTCTACGTAGCCCACCTAACGAAGACCAAAAGTTGCCTATCGGGGGAAATAACTCGTGTATAAGCGAATTTTGGCATAGTTGTAGGGAATGGTGTTTTAAACCACGTACTAAAAGTACTGGTGGTTAGGGGTAGAGCTAACGGGGGGAGGGGGGTGCAAAGGACCTAATTTTTAATTTTTCGTAAATAACTCGTAAACCGTGGCTTATAGCAAAAAACGGTCTAGGACAAAAGTAATCTACATAAAATTCTCTACAAAACAAGTATATGCATGTTTCCTCTGGGATCAATATGTCATGAGATAAGAAAGCAAGAAGATGGACACAATAGAAATAAACACATTTGTGTTAGTAGGTATGGCACATACAGAATGCTCGCGAGCATTCCAAAAGATTTTGATGCTCAATTCCTGACCATATTTAGTCTTTAATGTTATATAAAATTTTCTGGATTCGGCTTGGTTTCAGAGATAATCAACCTATTTTTCGAAAAAAGTTTTTCGACGTAACTCATCATAAAACTTCTTTTTGGTTACAATGCTACCACAATGTGTTTTAATATTACCACACCTTTTGCCTGGCAATCAAAAAATGGGAATAAACTTGACGAAATAACCAGTCCCTAAAAAAATATTAAAACAAATAATTTTAACAAATTGTTGTTATGATAAAAAGTACTGGAAATGTTAAAAAGAATGCAAAAAGTCTAAAAAAAAAGAAAAAAAATATTTTTTTTTGTTGTATTTGACATTAATTCTAATAATAATTTTTGTTTGTTTTGATGTCTAGAATGCATAGTAAAAATCTTTTGACGATGATTATGAGCATATTTTAGGTTTAGGAGATAATTAGGAATTTTATTTTTACAAATAAGCATACAGGGCGCGCCCGGGCGCGAGCATTCCAAAATATTTTAAGTACGCATTCTAGATATCAAAATAAACAAAAAATATTAAGAGACCTAATGTCAAATACCACAAAAAAAATATTTTTTTTTCTCTTTTATTTTAGACTTTTTGAATACTTTTTGACATTTCCAGGACTTTTATCATAACAACAATTTGTAAAAATTATCTATTTTAATATTTTTTTTAGGGACTGGTTATTTCGCTAAGTTTATTCCCATTTTTTGATTGCCAGGCAAAAGGTGTGGTAATATTAAAACACATTCTGGTAGCATTGTAATCAAAAATAAGTTTTATAACGAGTAACGTCGAAAAACTTATTTTGAAAAAAAAGGTTGATTATCTCTGAAACCAAGCCGAATCCAGGAAATTTTATATAACTTTAAAGACTCTAAATATGATCAGGAATTGAGCAATAAAATCTTTTGGAATGCTCGCGAGCATTCTGTATGTGCCATACCTACTTAAACAAATGTGTTTATTTCTTTAGTGTCCATCTTCTTGCTTTCTTATCTCATGACTCATTGATCCCAGAGGAAAAATGCGTATATCTTTTGGTAGAGAATTTTATGTAGATTACTTATGTACTAGACCGTTTTTTGCTATAAGCCACGGTTTACGAGTTATTTACGAAAAATTAAAAATAAGGACCTTTGCACCCCTCTCCCCCCGTTAGCTCCACCCCTAACCACCAGTACTTTTAGTATGTGGTTTAAAACACCATTCCCTACAACTATGCCAAAATTCGCTTATACACGAGTTTTTTCCTCTGAGTTTCCTTCGTTTGGTGTACTATACGTATGTGTAAACACGAAAAGGAATTTTCGTATTTGGCTATAAAGCGAGTTTATTGTTATTTCCATATTCCCTTTCTAACTTTTTCTATCACTGTGAAAGGGGTACCAAACATTTCATGGCCGATTAGTTTTGATGTCCGCCCAGTCAGATATCAACCTTCGCAAAGTTCAGCAATCTACTTATAGAATTGATTGGGTTTAGGTTTACGACCTCTGCGATTTTTGAAAGGGTTGAACAGTTAAAGAATCGGGTTGTTTTCGCGGTGTGTGAATACACAATATGGGAATACATTAATTGCCTGTTTACATCAAATATTCTTATTTACATAGTTAAGTAAGGTAAATTATTCTGAGTATATTACTCAGACGATATCTAGGTTGCATCGTCACAGAATTAAATGTAGTTGACATACGCATATCTCTCAGTGAGAATCAGTCGTTCGTAGAAAACCAACGAAAAATACCTTTCATATAATTTTAATCCAAAGTTTAAAGTTAGTCAGTTGGGATCTGTAGAATTTCATATTGAATTCTGTTGCTATTAACCTAAACTCGTCACATTTTACAACGAAACACTCTAAAATGAAGTCTAAAAGTACGTAACATGTAATTAACAAATTAAAAAATGGCTACCTACTTCCCGAGAACCGAAATGTATAAAGCATGTACCGACATAAGTTGCTGTTTAAAAATCAATTGCTATACTAATTAACGGATACTTTCCAACATACTGTTTTATTTCGTAGCGGTTTCCCCGATTTGGTTTAATTGGACGAGAAAGCTGAGCGATGAATGTAAGAAGTTCCGTCAATTAAACAATATTGACAGTAGTTTTCGTTTTTAACTGTTTTTTGTAAAATTATTAGTATTTTAACTTAAAAGTATTGGTATTCTATTCTAATTGACTTGAATTTTGCGTATAATTATCTCTTTTTAATTTCAAGTATATGTCTGGGTCATCTAGCAAGGACCAGGGTAGGTACTAGGGACGGACACGCTGACCAAATTTCACTATGGAGACAACCAATCAATAAAAAAAAATTATGAGGTCATTTATAAAAAACCAGACTGTATACGAGGGCGTTTAATATAATAATGTCTCATGTTCTATATCGTTTGATGAAGCTTTGTTAGAAAGGTTTGGCTAGTCTGTTTTACGTTCGGCTCGACTCCTTTCGCTTTTAAATAAATATCATGACATTCTCCTTTTAATAAATATCATGACATGAGACAGTTTTACATAAATCGATAATAGCCCCTAGTAACGACAATACCTGCGAGCTATTTAGACAAAATTTCGATGCCGACTCTTGGTACATTGAACCGCAAGACAAACTTTATATGTAATTAAAAGCTTATTATAACTTGCCGACGTTAATTGAGCGTTATCTCCAACGCCATCTTTGAATTGTCGAATATTTTTATTTAATTTCCCCTGAATCATTTATTTTACGAGGGTTTCTTGAGATTGCAATCTCTGTTCATTTGCAATGTAATAGTTGTGTAAAACAGATACGTAAACGATCTTATGGCGTTAATAATAAAGTTTGCTGTAGGTTAAATCTGAATGCGTAACTGTTGCGGGACGTTCGGATTTGTTATTGAAATAGTCCTTTCACTTTTAAGTTTGCAATGGCAATAAAATTACATCGGAATCCTTGCAGCAAGGACTTACCTATTTTAGAACATTTGTAGTTTTTTAATGACTATTCGGTTAAGTTAAGTATTATAGTTACAACATTAGGTTTCAGGAGTTTTATCTCCTTAGAAATCAATGATGTAAAGAGGAAATCCAGATATGTCATGCCAAAATCATTCTGATTTTAGACAATACATTTATTGCACTTACGAAAAAGTTAGAGTACTGTAAAAACCATTAAATTTTCAAGTTTATATTTCCTTTACCCGTTATCTTGTTCGTCGTGTGGATGCAGTAAGAATACATTTGTCACCACCCCAAGTCGGTAAGAGTCGACTAAGGGATTGAAGTGTCACTGACCATTATTTGACATAAGATTTCTGATGGGCAGCAGCGTCATGATCAGAGATCGGACAAATGTGCGTCATTGCTCGCAATAATATGGAGATGACTCCAAAGTTGATTGAAAAATTTATCTAAATCATTTTCAGGAAATTACCTGTTTGACACCGGTAACTATGAAAACTTTTGTAAATAGTCAACTCAAAGCGTCGAAATCAAATTTCAAGAAATTCATTATTTGTTTAATTATTAATTTAATAAAATTTTGAGTCATATCCATATTATTGCGAACAAGGACACATTTGTCCGATCTCTGACTCTGGTCATGAGTCATGATAGTGGACACATTACTGCGATCACCAATCCGCTTGCCCAGCGTGGCGATTATGGGCCTCCTAATGCGTCTATACGTACCTATAGTTAACAGGAGAGGCTTACGTCCGGCAGTGGACTGATGATGTATGTATCTTGTCCGCAGGAGAAAGACCTGTCAGATCCTAGGGAGATGGAGCTGACGTGTCTGCTGCTGGACTGGTTGTCGGTGGCCTTGGATTCTGTCACGCAGGTCGTCTCTTCTTCGGCTACGTGGGCCAGGGCCCATATGCTCGTCAGGTAAGTGGTATTGTCGTCACTAACTTTTGGGATTCATAAACAATTTAACGAGCCGGTAAGTATTGTTTGTTTCTTTCGGTTTTATCAATGTCTATAAGATCGAAAGGGACACATTATACTTATCGGCTTGCAAGTTAGAAAAGTTTATGAGTGAGTGAGTCACACGTTGTCCATATGTCCATGTATGCTACGTTTGAGGTAAAAGCAGCTTCCTTTAAGACCGACTGTATGTAGAATGTAAGTACATGTAGTAATTATTAGATAACAGAGTATGTCTTATTTAGTTTGACATGTGTGTTACGACCATGTTCGAAAATTAAGGATTTCCAGCATTTTGCTACTTATTTGTGAAGTAGCTCCTGCGACAAGCTTTCTGTTCATATATAAGAAATTAGAAAATTAAGTTTAGCTAACGTTAACTGTCTATACATGGCTGTGACAACCAACAAATCTAAATGAGAAATACCTAAGAATGGAATACGGAAAAATTCAACCCTATTGTTATACGTGCATGGTATACAAACAAGCTGTCTTTGCCACATTGTCATCTCCGTTAGAACCTATAAAGCTCCCTCCATAGCCATGCCTCCACCGCGCAGTAGAGTAAATATTGACACAGTTGGTGGTGACGTTTCCATCTTACCCCATATTTGAGGCGCACTTGAAACGTGTTGCAATTTTTTTTCTGCAATAAATTTACCATCATGTCATAACTTTTTTTACAAAAAATATCAAGAAGACAAAGGATCTTAGGTCTTTGAAGCCCAATTCAGACACGCAAGGCTTGTATATTGTATACAATTTTCATTACTTGTTTTGCTACATTTACTAGTACTTGTGCACAGTCAATTAAATCAACGACTCCTAATCAGTAATCACCCATGTCTCATTAAAGAAGCGGATGGCTCAGAAAACTTGAGTGAATTACCTATAATGTTTTGAGCTCAGTTTACCCTCGAGTCATAAGTCGTATAATATATCGGCATGCGTACGAATTTCATCATTGAAAACGCGGTTTTGATATTAGGATTTGGGGCCCCTTACCATGTTTTCGCCCTAAAACACAAGTGCGAGTTTCGGAGAGCTATATCGGTTACTTTGGTCGCTAATGCTATTCATAATCATATAAATAATTGGTAACATCCAGTCATTGCTAGTGACTCTGTGAGCCGTGTGGCGTCGTGCCCCCCATACGGATATACCTTTTTCAGGTATTTTCTTTAGGTAGACGGATGGACGCTATAAGCTTTGTTGCGCTAATATTTATATAAAAATGACTCGCTTTAGTGAAAATAGCTGCAGATAAATATTTCTGTCATCTCAATAATGCTCCAAAGCATCTAAACCCTAATAGAAGCGTATAATAATATTATGACGAGTTCTTTGCGTCATTCGGTTAGCGTAATGAAATTTGCGACGCACTTAGAGGGCGCGAGCCGTGTGGACATTGTAGGTAATGTAGAGGAGACTGGGGTGGGTGGGCGCTTGGAAAAACGTGCCTGTGCCGTACACTTTATTATTTTATTATAATTTAAAATAGTACATTGTGCAACTAGGGAGGTAAGCACGGAATTACTAACGAGAGTGTTAGAAGCTCGATGCCGTAGACGGAGGGTTTTTAATGACTCGAGTTTGTATTCCGCTTACCGACCGTGATGCATACAATGTTTTTCACTACACTTGCGGACAAAAACAAAAATTTTAAGACAAAATATTATTAAATGACATTTTAACATTTCTATAAATCCCTAGGGAATTTCACTTTTTTATAACTCTCGCGATGCATGCAAGCAATGGCGCGTTTAAAGAGCAAGTGTGATGAAAAAATAAAAACATAATTGTAATGTAAATCCTGCCAATAATCTCGAAGGTTGGTAATAGATGAGGTGAATCGAAGTAAAACAACTAATTGAAATCAGAGGTATACATATGTATATCCACTCACATGCTATGATTTTTCGGATAGACTCTATTGCTATGTAAAATAAGAGCGATGACATGTAGCAACAACTACATGAACCACTACATAAACCAATTTTTTTTCGCTCAAGCATTAACTCAGTTTTATGATCAAAATTAGTTTTGTAAATTAGTACCTATTTGTGTATTTGTCTATTTGTTTTTGGGTGTGCGAGCCTAGCTCGTTAACTGGATACGACACTTTCCCAGATATACGAATAGCTAGATCGATTGTTCGTGCTTGGTACATGTATTGTATAGCAAGTTTCATCTAAATCGATAGAGCCATTTCTGTGGAGACCCCCAAAATAAATAAATAAGCTTGTATGGCTTATAAAAGTATTACTCATTTAAAGGTAGAAAATAGGCGACTCGATAGATATTAACGAAAAAAAAAATTACGTGAAAACTAAAAAAAAATGTAAACTGTAAGTACAGGATGTTAAAAATATGTATGTGTATTATAAAATCCCGCACGCCTATAGTATTTAATTGTGTGTCCAACGTTTCATGGTGAAAAGTGTAGTATGATTCAGTATATATATTATTATTATTTATTATTATTATTATGTAGCCTGTAAGGTGTCCCACTGCTGGGCAAAGGCCTCCCCTATGGATTTCCACTCATCCCGGTCGTGAGCAATTTGTGGCCAGTCGTTAAGAAATGCGTCCAGGTCGTCCCGCCACCTACGCCTAGGCCTGCCACACCCACGTCGCCCTTGCGGCCTCCACTCCGTGGCTAGAATGGCCCACCTTTGTGGATGCATGCGGCAAACGTGGCCGGCCCAGTCCCACTTTAGCTTGGCAGTTTTGGCTCCCACATCCACGATCCCGGTTTTTGAGCGCAGCGTAGAGTTCCGGACTCGGTCAATAAGTTTTACTCCTAGCATGCTGCGCTCCATGGCTCGTTGGCAAACCTTCAGTTTAGTCTTCTGCAGTTCTGTTAATGACCAATATGACCATGTCTGAGCACCGTAGGTTAGGACAGGCAGAATGCAGACGTCAACGAGTTTCCGCTTAAGGGTAAGCGGTAGGTCTCCCTTTAGTAGATGTTTCATGACCAATAGCTCTTCCAAGCGTTTTGGATCCTCCTTTCGAGTTCTTTCTCCTGTCGTTGGCTGAAAGAGACTAATTGGCCTAAATATGGATACTCGTCGACATAGTGCATTATCTGCCCGTCTACCACTACCCTGCGTGCCGCCCCGTTGGTCATTAACTGCGTCTTAGCCCTATTCATGCTAAGACCAACTCGAAGGCTTGCCGAACTTAGGTCTTGAAGCATTTCTTGGAGCTCTGAAGCTGATGAGGAGAACAACACAATGTCATCGGCGAAACGAAGATTTGTTAATCTTTTGTCTCCAACGACAATGCCTTTGTTCTCCCATATAAACCAATTAATATTAAACCAATTGTCAAAATTAACTGATATAGTTGTGTGTTTTCAAACACCACTAATAATTAAATGTCAAGCAAATAAGTACCAGCTTTTCACGTCAAATCTATTGTTTATAAAATCACCCCCGACGCTAACAGGTGTTGGCACTAGAACAATGGGAAACCAACACCGAGCACATCATGATTAATTAAAAATACTAAACAAAACTGCCCCTGCAGTGCATTCTGGAATAAACAGCGAATTTAGGGGCTCCCCTTTCTAGCCCTGCAATCTTTTAACCTAATAAATGCCCTAATACATTCCTCCTTCCAGTTTCAAAATTATTATATCTACTCAGTTCGACTAAATATTGGCCCCTTTTTCCTGAAAAACTTTCGAGACGTACATATATGGGCGGATTTTTATTTTGTTGTAGTTTTTTACAATTTTCCAATTTTGGACTTTTTTACATTTTTTCTACTCAGAATCACGAACTCTTTCGATCCTGATAGAAATAAAAAAGTGTCACAAAAAAAAATCCATTGAGTTACTATTTTTCATACTCTTTCTTCGACCGTAACTCAGTGGAAGACATAAAAAAATATGAAATTCTCGGGACACTTTTTTCTGCTAATGAGGATCGAAAGAGCTCGCGATTCTGAGTAGAAAAATATGAAAATATTCAAATATGGAAAATTTGAAAAATACAACAAAATAAAAATCAACCCATATTGACTAATTTATTTTTATCCCTTTCT
>JALPQI010020770.1:0-27643 GCA_025490895.1 Thaumatotibia leucotreta | reverse complement strand
CCTCCGTAGCCTAGTTGGTAGTGACTAGTGACCCTGCCTACGAAGCTGAAGGTTAAGGGTTCGAATCCCGGCGAGGGCATTATTTGTGTATTTATTTATCACAAATATTTGTTCCTTGGTCATGGCTGTCTATGTATTTAAGTAGGTATCTATATGGTATCTATCTATTATATGTATCGTCGCCTGGTACCGACATCACAAGCCTTAATTGAGCTTACCGTGGGACTAGGATGATTTGTGTAAGATGTCCCAAGATATTTATTTATTTATTTATATTGGCTATGGGGGGGGGGTCCTGAAAATATCACCAAATATCACCATGGAGGAGGGAGGGGTCCAAAGTAGGCTAAAATCGTATGACGTGATTTATGAACAAGCCCTAAGCCGATTTCGCATCTATTAATTGAAACTGACCATTTATTTATTGAAGATTTGACATTTATTTTGTATTGATGGTGGACAGCAGCATCATCATATTACAGCGGACTACAGCAATCGCCAACCCGCTTTCCCAGCGTGGCGATTTGTTTTTAGGAGTTTTTTTTGCATTTTTTTGACGAATGATATAGGTGATGGGTCAACGGAAAAAACATGTCCAGTGCTTAAAAAAATCAGGGCAAATACACACCTTATTCTGTTAAAAGTAAGGTGGTTTTTCCTTCTGTAATTTGAATTGACTAAACATGTTCTTTCCGTGGACCCTTCAGGCATAGTATACCGTCATTGAGCTTAGATGTGAACGGACAGGCAGAGGCTCACAGATGTCATATATATTATACCATAGATCAAGCAAACGTATCTACTTAGCGAGTCAAATGAACTCAAGTTGAAGTGAACAAAAACATTAACAATGCCTCCTTAAGTAATATTAATTGCAACAACACAAAAAAATACGAATGCTAAAGGGCCTGAGACATATTTAAAATCAAGTAACAACTTCAGTACAAAATCTAACACGCTCGGCCGCCATACAAATGAATGAACTTGTTTCTTCTATCCAAATCTAATTCTGTGCAGAGGCTAATAATTGTAATAAAGGTTTGTAGTTGACTACGTAACCCTAAAATTTAACAAGTTAGGCAAATGTATAAAGATAAGGTATAATCTTAAAATATAAGGAAGCTTGCAAGGAAATAAAATCGGATATTGAATTTAAAGCTCATTGTGCAGTGGCATTTGCTGCGCTTGAAGCTGATGCCACCAACGCCATGGTCTGGATTTGGATCGAGTGCTGGTAAGAACATTTTTTAAATTTTGGGACAATTTTTTTCGTCTATTCACATCGAAAGAGCTCACGATTCGGAGTAGAAATCATACAAAAAATACCAATGTTACAAAAAAGTGAGAGGGGACTTTGAAAACAAAAATGGCCCCGATTACAATACACGAAACCCCACCTCGTATACACCGTGTTTTCATTGATTTCCGTTAAATTAAAGGGAAGCTTATTTAGGTCAAAAATGATCTATTTCTCTGAGAAACTAGTGTCTTAACTCTTACTGTTATTGAGTTATTAAAAAAATAAGTTGTTAGATAATGAAAAAATATTTACGAAAACCTGAATTATCAATTTTTTGTTTAGCGTTTATAAAAAGTAGAATACAGGAATAATATACTAAATATATGTATAAGGTATTTTAGCCTCATGTTTTAACTATGTCAAATGGACAATATTAAGTCCATAAGTTTAAAAATGATGGAGATAATCGACTTAACAAAATAACGCAACATGTGCGTGATCAGTGGCTAAGCGGCGTTGCAAAATCACGCATACGCTGCGTGGTTAGCGCTGAATGGGTTAATGACTGAACAAGTGTATTGCAACCTTTATTAGTTTTATTACATCCTAATGTTACTTATTTTGACATGTGCCGTCAGCAGCCGTCAGTCGCCCGAGATCTTATTTTTAAGGTTCTCTCACACTTACTATTACAATTATTATGTATGAAAACGAAAAAAAAATTTTTTTTTCCAAATTAACAAAAGCCGATATACCAGGCAACTTCTATTAATGTTCCAAGTAACCCGTCCAATTTAACGGAAATCAATAAAAACACGGTGTATAAAGTATACGGGTGATACTTTAACCAGACGTAGGAATCAGTAGAATATTAATTATTAATTAAGAGGTTTGTTTTAAATTAAGTAATTGTGAAATACAAATAAAATTATTTATTAACTAATTATTCAGCCTAGTTGGTAGTGACCCTGCCTACGATGCTGGAGGTTCCGGGTTCGAATCCCGGCGAGGGCATTATTTTGTGTATTTATTTATCACAAATATTTATGTTCCTTGGTCATGGCTGTCTATGTAATTAAGTATCTATTATATATATCGTCGCCTGGTACCCACATCACAAGGCTTAATTGAGCTTACCGTGGGACTAGGTTGATTTGTGTAAGATGTCCCAAGATATTTTTTATTTTTATTTGTACTTTTATTTTTTCCCCAGTAGTCACACCACTTAATACTACGAGTATACTATGGGATTGTTTTAATTTAAAATCATGGGTGAATATTATTTTCAATTATTTTTAAAACTCCAATTTATGTACATAGATTAAATTTAACTAATCTACTTAACCTAACCTATATCTAAGATTGGCCCTTGTGGCATTGTACCGAGGATGCTGGCGGCATTTCCTCGCTGTATCGCAATGCTGATGCGTTGTGCGAGGAAGTCGCCAGCTCTTCGGTCTTTTATTTTTTGAGAATTTACTGAACTGTAATGCAGGACATTTTGAGCTTACTGTGCGTCTACGCCGAATTGTGCAAGATTATCCAATTATATTTTAATATATATTTTTTATATTTATAGTGCTTTGAAGCTGCCAATGCTGGTGGTGCTGACGATGGTAGCCGGCGTGACGTCTCTGGAGGCTGTTGGTGTTGGAGGATACTTGGAAGGTCCAGAGGTGAACCAGCACAGTGCTGAGGCCACCAGCGTAGGTCATATATGCGAAGATGACAGGCTACCTAGGATAACTACAGTGAACTTGATAGACAATGGTTATTCTATGCCTCTAATCGACGATAAACACAATATATTTAAGAAATACAAAACATCATACGGACACGATTTTGAACTTTATTGCACTATCAGTAATGGTAGCATGGAAATGAAAGAAAATGAGAGATCTTTAAATATTAATCAAGTAAACTCAACAACTTTTCGGTATCATGTGCGTAAGCGAGATCCTCAGCATTACATGTATAGCTGTCTCGACCGGAAAACCCGGTGCGAAACATATATAGTTGTTGAAATTCTTCCTGTAATATTCGTCAATTCTTCCAGAGGCCTTTATTATAACAGTACTTGGAAACTGAATTATGATTCAGAAGAAAGATATTTCATACCTTTCGGAGAGGATTTTGATGTGTTCTGCTCAGGCCATGCTAGTGAGTCTCTTGTTATTAAAAAAAGTACTGTTTTCAATCCTCCGCAACAAGCAAATGTGGTAAATGGAACCACTATAAAATTTAGTGCACGCGCGGACTCTTTAGGGCTACAACACTATTTTTGTCTAACTAGACACGAAATATACAAACATATAACGGTTACTGTGGACTATTACCCTGAAAGCTACCGTTTTCGTTGCATTATACACCATCTAGAAACACTTGAGTGTGACTGGAGTTACTATGCTGGCATTTTTACATATAGTTTGTATTATGCACTCAATGACTTGACATTTAATTTGCTTCATAAAAGTTCTACATTAGAGGAAAATACTACATGTGAATATAAAGGGAATATTGATAAAATGTATTTGAGCCAATCTATTTCACTACTACTCACAACATGTAACGGTATTGTTTGCAATAATGAAACATTTAATTGGGATATCTACCTGATTTCGAAAGCATACCCGGTTTATTCTGTAAAAACATATGATGCGAAGCCATATGGCGTTCTTCTGGATTTTAGTTTAAGAGCAGTGGATCTAAAACGCTGCGTTGATGACACAGAAGTGTTTAAAGTATATCAACGTCAGACAAGAGGAGAGTGGCGTCCGGTAGATACGTCATCGATACGCTGTGGTGGATTGGGCTGTGTGGACTGTAGGTATCCCTTAGCCCTCCCATATTCAAACACCGACTACGAAGTAGAGATATACATAAAGAAGAAGAATGCAATAGACGAGAGACTATGGTCTGACCCCATTTCTACACTCGTACGTACAGACCCTAAAATGGAATGTCCATGTAACCTGCTTGAAGCACCAGCAAAACCTATGAGACCCTCTTCTGAAAAGGATTTTTGTGATCCGTGTGAGTTTAGGGAAGAACTAACAGTGAAAAACTTAGCGATAGATAAATATCGTAGCAAGTGGAAAGGTAAAATTGAAGAAATCAGAGCACGGCAGGCAGATTTATTACACGTTCAAGAATTTCAATCAAAATATGGTCGTAATTCTGGTTAAGATTTATATTTTTGTATCTTTGACATTTTGTAAATCGATGCGTGGCGTATAACTTGATAACTCGTGATGATAGTTAGAAGTTTTAACTTGAATTTGTCGTATATTAAATTCCTTTTTACCTTTGCCAAAATATCTTGAGTTATCACTTATCAGGAGCTTCACGCGATGCACCGACCGTTTAAGCACATTCCGTCTTATCGTCGGTTGTAATATGAATTAATGTAACCACCAAAATGACGAAATTGAGTTAAGTATACCGTTCGACTGCAAATTTTCTGCTGTATCGAACGGTGTATATAAAATGTTGAAATCCAGGAAAATGTTGAATACGTTAACAAAACCTTTGCCATTTTATTACGTTTCTACGTTTTTTATTAACGTATGTAAAGGTTTAAAAAAATCATACACAATATTTTAACGTAAGTACGAATTTGTAAGTACAAAATATGTCCTTTCTAATTTACTCACCATATTTTTATAAATGTCAATGCTATAAGCGCCATCCGTATTGTACGGCTCATAAGTGATTCGATTTCAATTTGTGAGTTACACTAAATTACGAAATCCACTTTTGATGATTTTCATTTAATTATTAACGTGTCTCCAAATAAAAAAAAATGTAATCACCAGCCATTTCCTGCACTACAACTGTGGTCGCAGTTAGTAACTGTGTGTCATATAGACCTCTCAAAAATAAATCAAACAAGTTAAACATCATTTCAATAGGATAATTAACTAGAAAGATACAACGTACCTACTTTATAAATGTTAAATTCGTTTTTGCTTCCTCCTGACAAAATCGTCATTTGGTGGTTACATTAATTAATATTACAACTGACGTTATATTCTGTAAGTATTTATATGTGCCTACAGAGTATAATTTTTGATATTACATGTTTATCTACAGCTGGATTAATTCGTGGAAAATTCCTTTATAAGAAATTTTCATTTGTTTCATTGAATTTCTGTCATTTTTATTGCACTGAAAATAATGCAGCATGTACATACAATTGTTTGTCAACTGCTGTCAATTTTACATTTTTTCATAGTTAACAGGACTTAGCATATTTTAGTCTATTTCAGCACATTTTTCGATTTGTATAAATGTTTTGGTGCATTCCCTTTTCTTATTTTTAGCGGCAAAATCTTGTTACTTTTACAGCTAATTGTCGGTACTTAAAAATAAAGTTTTTCATTTATTTTGTATTTTATTTAAATCGTACGTGCACTTTAATACATGCCAATGCACCAAGCTTATCTGCTTTGCCCGAAGGTTAACTAGTAGAGAATTTTAGCATTAAGTTCGCCTTTTGTACGATAATTTTGTATTTCTTGTGCAATAAAGTTTAAATAGATAAATAAATACGCTCAATATTTGACGCTCAGCAATATTTATGACAAATCCAGGGAAGTGCCAAATTGATTTTTCAAAAAATATCATATTAACGTGGAAGTACCAATACGTAACATGTTAACAGAGAATATTTATTTGAATCACGATATTTTGGTCATATGTAAATCTACATAAAGTATTGTCATGTATTTTGGGAGAGGAGTTTGTAAGTTTTGTTAAATAATAGTTATTATATAGGGTACTTAACAATATCAAAAATTCTCAAAATTGCAAAATTTCTTACTCAAGTCCACCGTACGAGTAAGTGTCACAATTAACACTCAGTCCTAATAAATGTCAGCCTGTCTTAAAATTATGCAAATAATTTAGATTTAAGCTAATTATTTCAAAGTTGGGATATGAAGCATTAAAAGCACATACATTTATCATCGTTTAAATGCCCTAATCGTTTATTTTATCTTACCGATGGCAATTCAAGCTATGATAATAATAATAAATAATAAATATCTTGGGACATCTTACACAAATCAACCTAGTCCCACGGTAAGCTCAATTAAAGCTTGTGTTGTGGGTACCAGGCGACGATATATACAATAGATAGATACGTATAGATATACTTAGATACATACACAGCCATGACCAAGGAACAAACATTTGTGATAAATAAATACACAAAGAATGCCCTCGCCGGGATTCGAACCCGGAACCTCCAGCTTCGTAGGCAGGGCCACTACCAACTAGGCTACGGAGGCTGACTTATTAGATCCGACCGTACTAGTACTTCCACCTTATAACTGCTTTGCTTACCAGTTAGCACTAGGTGGCGGGCCATAGATCGTCGGATGCCAAGCAAAACTTACCTACTTGATAAAGCTCGTGTCTCAGTTCTGATTTAATACAGGCATAAGAGGTTGCTAAGAGAATTGTCAGTTTTTATAATGAGTAGCCGACGAGATATGCTTGTTTAATAGGTATTCATATTATTACCGATTTTAGGTACCTACATATCTACGATGTTTTGACGTAACTATATAAGTTGGAATTATTTGATAGAGTTTTATGAGATACAGGTAAATAATAAAGACTGCATATTACCACATACGCTCGTAAACAGCACTGTTGAAAGCCTGTGAGCGTAGATTATTATTACTTTATACCTTACTTATTTGATATTAAGATTACCAATAGTCGAATGATGACTATAATAGTCACAAAAAATAAAATATACAATGCCATTGAGGTTGTAAACAAAAATATAATTATATTATATTACATTATATTGGCCGTGTGGTGACGGCAGTAAGAATACATTTGTCACCACCTCAACTCCTTCTGCGGGTATCGTAAGAGTCGACTAAAGGATTGAAGTGTCACTGACCATTATTTGATAAAAGATTTATTTATTTATTTAATCTTTATTGCACAAAAGAAAATCTTATCGTACAAAAGGCGGACTTAATGCCACAGAGCATTCTCTACCAGTCAACCTTAAGGCAAAACAGAAAAGAATGTAGGCGGTGCAACTTGCAAACTTAATAAAAAGACATACTAAGATAGGATACATACATACATACATAAATATACCTACACTTACATAAATATATGCATAAATATATAATAATAGAAATATATACATATACTACAATATATATCTTACCATAAATTGTACAGTTGTAAGAAGATACTCAATTTTTCTTTGAAGATTGATGATGGGCAGCAGATCCGCTTGCCCAGCGTGGCGATTATGGGCATGTACCTCCTGATGCGTCTATACGCATAGTTAATACGTAGAGGCCTACGTCTAGGGGCCCGTTTCTCGAACGCTTGTAACTTGTGATACAAGTGGAAGTCTCTTTTTAACACTTTTAATTAGATAAGGACTTCCGCTTGTATTACAAGTTACAAGGTTTCGAGAAATAGGCCCCAGCAGTGGACTATCATAGGCTGATGATGATATTACATATGAGAATCCATGTTCTTAGTAATTTATCTATAGTTAGCGTCCTCCCTAACCAGTATCTTACGATATACAGGGTGGTCCAAACCTTGACGTCAAAAATTTTTTTTAGATTCCTCACATCATGAGCTATCAGAATATACCCCGTATATGTTTGCCGATTTTTTGTAGTTTTCGAGTTATGAATTTTTGAAAATTTTTTTTTGAGAAAGTCTGGAATGAAGAAATTTATTAAACTAATGGTTTTTTTAACTAGTTTCTTTTCGTAAAAGTATTACTACAAATAAAGCATTTACTGACAATAAAAATAGCGTCCTCACTATAATACAAGTAGGATAAAAAAATACCAAAATCAAAATTTTACGCTAAAAACGCATTAAAATAGCATTAATGTACGTAAATAAAAAAATAAAACATATCCCAAGGAATTTTCGTATTCTAAAGACCGCCCTAGACCTTGAGCTTTCGTAACAGCAAAAAAAAGTGATACTTAATGATGAGGATTTTTCGGAGTAGTAGGTCAAATAAACTTAAAAAAAGCTTCTACATCTTTTATTTAAAAATAAAGTAAAATTTCGTCTGTTTTGTTGTTCTTATCAATAAACAAACACAGAAAATACCACGAAAACTCAATTTGTGTACATAGTTATTCAAGTAATTTGTTACTACTTTTTAAGCTTTTTTAAGTTTATTTGACCGACTACTCCGAAAAATCCTCATCATTAAATATCACTTTTTTTTGCTTATACGTAAGTTTAAGGTCTAGGGCAGTCTTTAGATTACCAAAAATCCTTGGGATATGTAACATCCTACATGGGCTAAAAGCTTCATTACTGAAAATGTGAAAACTATGAAGCTCCAATAAAGCTCTGTAAAAGGAAATCTAAAGTTTAGGGAAAAGTATAAAATAAACAAGGTATAGAGAGGAAAAAGAAAATATTTATTAAATTAAAATTTCTTATTAGTTTTATAATTAAATCTAAGGACTCTACAAGCTCTGTATCTCATTTGGTCTGGTTAGAACTTCATGAGATACACCGTCATGATTGCTAGGGCCAAATACCTAAGTCAGGAAAACATGACGGTACAAAAACCTGACGCCAAAGGTTAACCTGCACACACACACAAAAATAGAAATTAATATAATAAAATATTGATAATAGCATGATCATCTAGTGGACAACATTATGATAAGCAATAACCCAAATCCTCTGAGGTAGGAGAAATGTTACAAAGTCTATGTCCGAAATATGTTCCAACAAACAATAATATCAAAGCCATTTGACTATTCTACACAAGGAGTTAAATGTAAAGTAAATAGAAAGCTTGATTTGAATTCATGAACTAAAGACCTTAGACATTAGGACAAATATTTAAATGTTATAGACTAAAATTGTCATATCTATCCTTAAATCTGCAGTGATTACTAGCTAGATGAAAATAATATTTTAAATGTCGAACATTGTCTCTACAAAGCTTAGATAACGCCTATAAAATGATCCAGATAAATAAAAGAGATTACAATTTAGACTCGTATATGATACCCCATATATGTCAAGTGTAAATTTAGAATCTAACAGTAGAAAAATAAGTTAAGATTATGAAGAGTAATTTAAAAGAGATAAATTAATAAAGTTGTAAAAATTGGATTTAAATTTTATGAATAACCTTATGATAAACGCTTAAGACTAACTTATCAACTATAAACCACGCTTAGTCTTACATAATAGCTGCCTATGATCAGCTATAAGCCGCTCGTACGAGTATAATATATTAACCAAACGCACACGTAATTATGTTGGCCAATGTCTGAACGAGAGTCTCAGCGTGGACCGATTCTATACAATCCAGATTGGGTATTTAGAGTTGCAAACCGATGCAAAACCCTCGAGTATAACGATGGACTTGTATAGAATATCCGAACGCTAGGAATAGATCCGAAGATACAAATTCAGAGACTTGAGAATAAGAATATGACAATATACCTCACAAGACGTTAATGTGTAATATATATGTAAGCCGTATGATTAGATAAGTCCCATAGCGTTATGAGACAACCACTTTTATGTAATAGTATTCTATAAGAATACTCAGGAATATTATGTTTGATATAACATTATTATGTCTTCAGCAAGCCGAGGCAAAGCTGAAGTGAACGCAGAAATAACGATGAATCAGTACCTTAATACTAAACCACTTAAAACTAACTTATAACTAAATGACGCTTATGTTTTATACTGTGTTGATGAACACACGCATGACAAGAGTAATGTCTGAACGGGAGTCTCAGCGTGGACCGATTCTATACTATCCATATTGGGTATTTAGAGTTGCAAACCGATGCAAAACCCTCAGGTAAGTCAACAGACTAGCATTGAGAATATCCAAACGCTAGGAATAGATCCGAAGATGCAAATTCCGAGACTAACTAAGAATGTGATAACATACTTCTTTTCAATTAATGTATAATTTTGTAATAATAATACTCTTTTCTAGAAGAGTCATATAATAATCTGGAGTCGATGTGGGCATGACAATGACAATGATAATGGAATCAGTTAGTTGAGATAGCAAGAATACGTATATAATATAAAGATTTGTGTATCTTTTGAACCCTTAATACAAGCACCGAATTATTGTTCAATATGAATTATACTTGTTTGCATGGCTACAAGGGTACCCCTTGTATATATTACCTCTTTGACATTTAGAGAAGGCAATTCAGAACCCGTAGTATTACATATGAAAGAACCAAGTGTGACCATAGTACTGGGAATTGCACATCAATGCACAGTATTATTCAAGCTCCATGGTAGCAAGCCCGAGCCCGAAAGCATGAGACAACTAAGTCAATAGTCTGTAAGATCGTTGAGCTTCGCACTTGCAGCCTCGCCCATATAGTATAAAAATTAGATAGTATGTAAATATATAATTGGGGTCTTTAACCACAAATGTTAGCAAACAAGGGTACAGATGTCTTATCGTATGCTATTTGGACGTCTTGCCAGAATAGTTCTAGCCAAGCGGTCCATTTCGCGAGTGTAAATAAATTACAAGCCCAAGCGATTCACCCTTTTCAAAGATCACGCGAGGGCATCGATCAAAGACGAAGTTCTACCATGAAACTCGTGGTCCCCATCCCGGACGTAAGCAGAGTTTAACTAAATTTAATATTAATATTTCCATAATAGTTACTAGATCCACATCTCTCAACTAAACGAATCACATTATCAAAGATACGTAAGCCCAATTCCATTAATTACAACTTTATTGTTAAACGCGGTCAATTCCAATTCAAAATAATAATGTTAGCATTTTAATCAATTCTGTGAATTTATACGTTCCGTTATATGATGTAAGTAGCTCAAATTATGTTTTAATTGACAGTAGGGTAATATATACTTAAATGTTTAGAATAAGTTTAAAATATTAAAATCTGGATCATTTTATAAGAGTCTCAAATCCACGTGTGCGTTACACGTGATATACAGTTTATAATCATTGTAATGAATCACGCATTCATAGTTTCTAATATACTATTGATGGATCAACTATTTCTACTTAGTGACTTCAATTACTGCGTGATTCATTAACAAAGAGCCGCGTCTAGATAAATCAAGTAAGTGGATGCACTGATCATAGCCCAATATTTATGACATTAAATATAAGATATTAAATAGCAGTGCGTTGTCAATCTAGAACTTGTAAACAGCAATATAATTATGTATTATATTAGATTCTCAATCACGATTGACAACTAAAATATCAACTGCAGTTATATGTCGTACGGTAGATGTTAAATCTGTAATACCCTTAATTCTAAATGAAACGTATATCCGCTCGAATGGACGATAATAATGTATGGAATAACAGTGTAGACCCAACACGTAGCACGCGAGCAGTGACGCCGAGATGCAGACGCTGTATATGGCACCCTTATGAATGGAGTAGCAGGGCCGACCCAACACGAAGCACGCGTGTAGCGGTGTCGTGATGTCGTCTGTACATGGCGCCCTCTCTCTCGTACGCACGAAACACCGGAAAGTAGAAAAGATCATGTTTATAAGAGGTATTCATAAGAAGTTAATAATTTTGATTACGGATTATAATTGAACGGAATAATAGAAAAATACTAAAAGAGTAATTCAAATACTAAAACTAATCAAGCAATTATTGCCCATGAAATATTCTGTTTAATCGATAATTGTTCCAATAAAGTATAAACTCTAAATAATTAACCAATAAATCATCAAATAGTGGTATTCAATTAAAATAGATCCTAGCCCGCTCTCCATAACATTAATATAATATATTTAAGTTTAGAATTATTTTTCAATATGGCACACACTTAATTTGGAGGGTAGATTTTCCTATCTATTAAATAAACCAGAAGCAACACACCAGTTCAACGGAGTCCTGTCAAGACAAAATGGCTGACGCCTTTGAGCATCACTTGCGACCGACGAAGTATTAGATACTGATGTAACTGCAGGTGCTATGCAGTTCCCGTAGTGTCGACTCCGCATTTCCACACCCTTCATCCCTGGATGATAAGGCCTCTCGCCGATGGACATGAACCGGAAATGAGAAATATTTATTTAGTTACCTACCAACATTTATACACTGTACAATATAATGAGAGCTATAATCTAATACGGAAAGCAGCCATCCTAACATCTTCGCTGCGACAATTACCTTAGCTCTCAACTGACCATACTTTGTAAGGGATCGAAAGACCCCCTACCGCATTGAACGCATTAAATATAATATAGTGCTAAAATAATACCATACGCTCACAGCGGAGTGGAATGGAAACTAAATTTAAGGGAAACACTATGTCTAATAATCAATTATCAATGAATCAACGTATTTACAAAACGCAATTATAAAACAGTTTATTTAATTATTCACTTTGTAAGCATCATATTTTAACACTGATGCAATAGGCTTAACTCGTAAATAACCACACCTTGTAAGAGGTTGAAAGACCCCTACCGCATTGAACGTGTTAACACGTGGCGCATCTATACAACCTACATGAACCAATGCTGCGCGCTCCACTGGTCTACTACTGTCGACCAAAGAATACGGCAACCTAATAATTAATACAGAAAATATTTAGATAAAACATGTTACATTATTAAAATGCCACTCGATTATCTTCGTATTGCCGTTACGCTGAACATTATAAAGCAAGTTAAGTAAATTAAATCAACCGGACACACGCACGACCACAAGCAATGATTTATCATTATATTCCTGTCATAGATTGCAATTTAAGATCCAATCTGCATGAAAACCATCCAGACACGGGCCCTGTATCCAGACACCCCCACACAAGCCGGACCCCAACTACAAGCTAAAACTAATTCATTAAATTAATATTAAATAACTTACGTTCGCCCTTGTGTCGGTTTGCCGTAAACTTATAGTAGTCACTAATCAACCAGTACGATTCGTTACCACTTAGTAATTCTATAAAGCATTGTCGAAAGTATGTCGGAATAATAACTATTCAATATTTAGACTATGAATAAACACGATTAGCACAATTGAACACGCATAACAGAAACTAGATATTTGGGCACGCTCATCTGCAAAGAACAACGTATTCATTTAATTTTCAACAGAATCTGAATCTACCCACTTTCTAACATATCGCTGGAATTCCGTATGATTCGATGCACCTATTATTGTACAAATCACAAAGCAATTCCTATAAATATAAAGTATGCCAGAGGCGACGTACCATATCCATGTGGTGCATCCTTTGTGCGCCCAAATGCCGGGTGGTACCGCATTCCTATCTTCGAATCACGCCCAGGAATGGTGTTACTCGCCCTATGCCTCCGCTGCCGTAATGCCTGCCTGCTATATCTGTGAACAATTCTAAACACGATATGCCTTACGAACTAAACTCACTGACTTCCTTACGACTCGACGCTCTGCCGACGAAAAGCCTCGAATACCTCTTACACTCCCTTAAGTCAGATTCTCCCAACTCTCATTCTCAATCCCTCAATTGTTCGTTCATTCGACGTCTTTGAATCACCTCATACTGAACATCTTTTACCATTGGCTAACAACAAACTAGCTCGAATCTGATTGGTTGAAATTCTACCCGCTCTGTTTAATTCCATAGTATCCTGAATGAAAACACTGACGTACAATTGTAGGTCACGTGGTACGCGGCGACGTCATGATATTTTAAATCGAACGCCTACATAAAGAATGAAAGCAAAGAATTATCTTCAATTGATGTCGATACGTTACAGATATATATTTTTTTTATTTACGTACACTAGGTACACTAGTACGTACCTAATGCTATTTTGATGCGTTTTTAACGTATTTTTTATCCTACTTGTATCTTGTATCAAAGTGAGGACGCTATTTTTTTTGTCAGTAAATGATTCATTTGTAGTAATACTTTTACAAAAAGAAACTAGTTAAAAAGCCCAATAGTTTTTTTTAATTAATAAATTTATTCATTCCAGAAATTCCCAAAAATTTTTTTTCAAACATTCATAACTTGAAAACTACAAAAAATCGGCTAACATTCATGGGGTATATTCTGATAGCTCATGACGTGAGGAATCTAAAAAAAATTTTTGACGTCAAGGTTTGGACCACCCTGTATAGCTACCTATTATAGCTACGTGTGTGACGGCCTCAAGGGCCTTATCATACTTGCGATTTACAAGCGATCTGAAAGCGAAGCGTACGCGCGGCGTGTTCGTTTCGTCGCGTGCCCGTAGGTAACCAATTCGCCGCGATGGCATCGCTATTACGCCGCGATCGCGTAACGAATACGCTGCGCAGCCGTCAGTAAATCTGAGTCTTGGACAGTCACTTATGGTGCGTTTAAACCAACAGAGCATTCGCTGTTCTAGTGCCCGTTCTACGAAATCAACCAATCACGTTTTGTGTACCGATCGAATTTCGCTGAGTGGGAGGTTAGAACAGCGAATTCTCTTTTAATTTGAACACACCTTTTACATAATGGATGCGCAGCGAGTTTGCCGCGTCAAGAGTTGGCTTCGCTTTCAAATCGCTTGTAAATCGCAAGTGTGATAAGGCCCTTATACTAAACTCGTCTCTGTCATCTATTGTCACGTGATATGCCAAGTAAGCAACTGTTTATAATCAGTGGCTTACCGTGAGAGAGTAACGGTATGTCGGGATAGAAGCCCTGTCAGCATTCATTAGGTATAATCACGCTGGAAGCCATCTTGAAAAGTAAGGTATGCGGAAATGTTTAAATTGACATTATATCATACAATAAAATAGTGTTTCATCGTTTTTAGGGTTCCGTAGCCAAAATGGCAACAAAGGAACCATTATAGATTCGTCATGTCCGTCTGTCCGTCTGTCACAACCGATTTACTCGGAAACTATAAATGCTACAGTAACGAAATTTGGTAAGGATATGAGTTGTATGAACCGCTACAGGATTAATACGTACGAAAAGTACACTTTCGAAAGTGTTTTTAAGGTGGATTTACATCAAACGTTTTATTTTTTTTATTTTAAATGGGCTTACTCATGACCACAGACTAGCCAAGGGCAGAGACGCGGCCTACGATGGAGTGAGTTTGCCCAATGCCCATTCTACCCTACTACGAAATTCGTTCGCTACACAAAACGTAATTCGTCGAAATTCGTTGATTTCGTAGAGTGGGAGAACTAAATCGCATTAGTATACCGTAGTAGCCAACTTGAACAGAATAAAGTGCAAGTGTGATCACGCCCTGGCTATGTACTTAGGACGCACACTCCTGCGCAGCGGGCAACGTCCCTGCACAACATAGTTATGTTTTATTTATACTTTCTTGAGCGGGCGCGGCGCAGACGGCTGTTACTGAGATTACGGGAATGTCGAGTTTAAACATGAATGGAAATTTTGCTGTAGAGGTTGTATTCAAAGTCGTCGTCAAACAATTATTTATTCAAGTAAGCTTATTAATAAGCATTTTCGAATCGTCTGACATTATCAAGAGAGAGAAAAAAAAATCTACTACTGGTTCAAACCCTACACCATTCCTGAGAAGAACCAGTAAGAATCTCAGGTGGACTTATTTTTTCAAAACAGTATAATAATACATCATATTAAAATAACATGCATTAAAGAATATATTACAATAAAAAAATAATTACAGACATATTATAACTATCGTACATTACTAGTTGCTATTACGTAGCAATATACTAGTTGCAGAACATTCTTTAAATTGCAGGAGCATACTATAAAGTTTTCGAGAAATTTCATGAGAATTTGATAGCAAGTTAAAAATGTGTTATAAATAATTATTTTAAATCGCAAATAAGTAAACGAAGCAGTAAAAATAACTCATAGGGCATTATCTGGTACGGTCTTGGCTTCATTAGTTTTGTGACGGATTGTCACGCAAATTTCTGATTCTCAGTATATCGCCATTGGGATGGAATGCTTGGGCCTTTGTTGATATATAAACTCCGTAGTGTTAGGTAAACATTATTTAATGGTCCACACTTATAATTAGGACATAATTTGTATTTAAATAAATTAATTTCTTACATTGCGTCAGGTTGTCTCGAGAGCCATTTTTGGAAAGGGGAGAATAGATAATATAGAGTTGCCGCATAGACAATTCATACTTGGTTACTTAAGGGCTATACACACAATCCAACACTTCCCCTTAGGCCTTATAGTAATGAAGTCCAAAAATGATAACAATAAATTATTAACATAATACTATATAATGCAAGTCATTATTATTCTCTACATCATAAGAGACGTAACATCAACTACAAAGTAATGAATGAAAATATCATTGATATTTGTACAATATTCTCTAAGTTATAGAGACGTAATTGTCAATTAATTCTAAATAATGTAAAATATTATCTCTGCAATGTAGAGTTTATCAATGAACAATAAATTACATATAAAACTTTCATATGAAAATATGTCAGAACTTCATAATATTATACAATTGGCATTCTGTTATGACTTCGTCCTAATATGACATTACTATTAATAAATTAATTAATGATATTATTAATTAATTAAATTTAACTATATAGAGACATCATGTTTCATAATAATATTCATGTCCGAAATGAAGCTAGAATGTTTTTGAGTACATAATGGCTTAGTCAATACATCAGCTATCATCTTGTCAGTCGAAAGGTATTTCACTGAAATACTGTCTTTTCTAATTAAATCTTTTACAAAGTGATAACGTATATCTATATGTTTAGTGCGTTTGTGACAAAATTCTTTGCATTCTAAAAGTCTTTGAGCACTCTTGTTGTCATTATAAACAGTACATGCAATTTGTTTATATAGTATTTCAGTAAGCAGATTTTTGATAAAACATACATCTTTACAAACATCGCCTATAGCTAAAAATTCAGCTTCGGTCGTCGATTGTGCAATACATCTTTGCTTACGTGATTCCCAGTTTATAACATTATCACCTAGCTTTATGACAAAACCTGTGTATGATTTCCTGTCAATAAGGTCGTTACCATAATCAACATCAGTATATGCCTGTAAATTCCAATTAATACTTTTTATATAATATAAACAGTAATTAATTGTGCCAGCCAAGTACCTAAGTACACGTTTTGCTGCTATCCAATGTGACCTGTCAAAGCTATTATTGAACTGGCTTAGCTGACTACAAGCAAAGGATATGTCTGGTCTAGTACACACTGATAAGTACATTAGACTACCTACAAGTTGCCTATAGTCATAGGTCTCATTTACAATGTTAGCACTATCATTTTTAGGTACAGTCAGTTTACAATTTAAAGCCATAGGCGTTGCAACAGGTTTGCAATCTTGCATCTTAAAACGTATTAACAGTTTTTTAATATATTCTGTTTGATCTAGACACAAAGTACCCTTTGACTTATTTCTTGTAACTCTTATCCCTAAGCAATTCCTCAATGGACCCATATCTTTGGTGTTAAATTCTTTTTCTAAAATATTTAGCAATTGGACTTTAATTAAGCTATTTTTAGAATAAAAGATATAGAAATCGTCCACATAAAGTGCTATGATAACGAAATCACATTCTAACTTTTTGGTATATATACATGGTTCACAAATTGACTGGTTAAATCCATTATTTATGAGTACTTGATTAACTTTTTCATTCCACATTTTGCTAGATTGTTTTAAACCATAAATGCTTTTATGCAATAAACAAACCTTTTTATTATTTCCGTTACAGAATCCTTCAGGCTGTTCCATGTATATAACCTCATTTAGGTTTCCATTTAGGAATGCTGTGGCTACATCAAGATGATCAATTTCTAAGTCCATTTGATTGGCCAAGGAAAATAAGATTCTCATAGACAAATGGCGTATGACAGGAGCATATGTTTCATTATAATCTACACCCTGTTTTTGAGTGAATCCTCTAGCGATAAGCCTCGCCTTGTATCTATCAAAATTCCCATCAGCATCATGCTTCGACTTATACACCCACTTACATTTGATTACGTTTTTGTTAGTAGGTCTATCAACCAAAGTCCATACCTTATTTGAAACCAACGAATCGTACTCACATTGCATTGCTTTCATCCAATCATCATGATATGGAGAGACAATGGCTTCGCGATACGATTGCGGTTCCTCAAATGAGGCAGAATGAGTCAACATTGAAAAATCATAATCACCATACCTTTGCGGGGGTCGACTGATACGGACAGGACGAACGGACGCACCTATGGAGGCTTCACCCTCCAGCACTGCTTCCCCTTCAGATGACGCCCGCTCAGACGATGTAAGGCGCTGCACGCGCTCACCGCCAGCAGAGCTGTCGCCGAAGTCGGGCTCAGACTGCACCGCTTCCCCTCCACGAGACGCCTGCTGAGATTGTGCAGACTGTTCTGCTCGCTCAACACCAGCAGAGTCGGCGGAGTCAGGATTGGTCAAAGAGTGGTATTCCTCGTCATCTCCATCAGTTCCAACTGAAATTTCAGAAATAGCTTTATTAGCTTCAATATTATTATTATCAGAAATTCCATTATGATTTTGCGTTTCATGTGTCTCAATATTTTTGTTAAAATCATTATTTATCAAATTGTTAGATGAGAATAAATAATAATTATCATTTGAATTATAAGATCCTTTATTGTAATGAAATTTATTCTCTAAAAATGCCACAGTGCGGGACAATATCACAGTATTTGGACTAGAAGGTTCACATAAGCGATACCCTTTCGAAGTCTCACTGTAGCCAACAAAAATAGCCATTTTACTTTTTGAATCTAATTTTTGCCGGTTCTGTGATGTATTTAAGTAATATGCAGTGCAGCCAAAAACACGGAGGTGACTAAGATCTACCTTAGTTCCGGTCCAAACCTCCTCAGGAGACCGTCCTGCTAGAGCGGTTGTAGGTGACCTATTTTTCAAATAAATGGCAGTCATCACTGCTTCACCCCAAAACCGATTGCAAAGGCCTGACTCACTAAGCATACACCTGACTTTGTCCATAAGAATTCTATTAACTCTTTCACTAACACCATTTTGTTGTTGGCAATAGGGAACAGACTTTTGATGTATGATTCCCTCCCTTTTCATATAATTAGAGAAATTTTCATTAACATATTCATCACCAAAATCAGACCTTAATATTCGAATTGACTTCCCTAATTGCTTTTCCACCTGTGATTTAAATGTAATAAAATGTGACATTACCTCTGACTTTTTCTTCATAAGATATCCAAAGGTTTTTCTTGAGAAATCATCAGTGAAGCAGACAAGATACCTCTTGCCTCCCCAGGTTGGCTCCTGTATAGGTCCAAGGACATCGCTGTGGATCAGCTGTAATGCTTCATCAGCCCGCTTCGCCTGTCCCTTTGGGTAAGATGCAGCTGACATCTTCCCCTCAAGACAGGCAGTGCAGTTTTTGATGTCTTCATCCTGAAACATTATACCACATGCACCATCCCTCAAAGTTTTCAAACCTTTTATGGACAGACAGGCAAGTCTTTTATGCCACAGTTGCGCTGGGAGATTGGCAGCTGAAGTGGCCCTCGGTGATTCCTGGCTAGCTTCCAGGAACAAAGAGTGATCCACGGGTGAGGTCTTGTTAGTCACAGACACAGGGACATTCAACTTGTACAAACCATTAGAACAAGTAGCACATGCAACGGGGTTGTCAAAATTAGTGGCTTTGCTCTCATAAATGCTACAACCTTTTTTATTAAACCAAACACTATATCCAGACTCAACTAGCTTTGATATCGAAATCAAGTTGCATGAAAGTTTAGGCACATACATGACATTTGACAATGTTAATGGACTTACCTCGTCTTTCAATGAGAGTCGCATTCTCCCTTTGGCCACACAAGTTATGGTGTTGCAGCTATCAGCAACAATTACATTGGATTTACACGGTAATATATGAGTTAAAAGCTTCTTATCAGTAACCATACTATTCGTAGCTCCAGAATCCAAATAAAAAACCAACTTGTGTATCTCTAGCCATGAATGCTGCTACCATGTTGGTCCGGTCAACATCAGCCGATGAAGTCTTCTTCTTGTTCTTCACTTTCAGCTTGAAACATTTGGCCTTTGTGTGACCTTGTCTCTTGCAAAAGGCACAGCTAACAGTCTTCTTACTAATTAAAGCACTTGTAGTGTCTATTGAAGATTTTCTAGAGTATTCCTGAAGTAAGCGGGTCTTGATTATTTCACTTGTAAGCGTGTCCGCTGCTACCACAGTAGAAAGGTTGGACACAACTGTGTCATACTCCGCAGGCAAACCACTCAATAAGATTTCAGCCACCTCGGCGTCATCAATAGTCCTTCCTATGTCTTGTAATTGTTGAACTATAGTGGTGACACTTTCTATGTAGTTCGACATGGATGAGTGATCGCAAAACTGGATACTGTGAAGTTTTCTCAATAAGAGTACTCTGCGGTACAAACCTTTATCTTCAAAAACGTCAGCTAGCTTCTGCCAGGCTTCTGTTGGCGTTGCGACATTACGGACATACTGGTAAAGATCTTTACTCAGCGAAAGACAAATCCGTGCTAACGCACGGTTATTTCGGTCAGCATTATCCTCGGTTCCCTCGACGGCTTTCCACAAACCTTCCAGAATTAACACGTTCTTCGTGGTAAATTTCCATGTGTGGTAGTTCGACGTACCTTGTAGCTTTTCTATCGCCGACACGTGCCCGGTGAGGTTATTATTTGATGTCATGCCAGAGTCCATCTTGCCAATTGTATATTGAAGTTTATTTATAAAGCCCAAGCAATGGTATACTTCGTGAAGTACTTAAAATTCTGAGTTCTTTAAATCTTAAAATTCGCTGCGCTCATAACCTGTACCCATAACCTGTGACGGATTGTCACGCAAATTTCTGATTCTCAGTATATCGCCATTAGGATGGAATGCTTGGGCCTTTGTTGATATATAAACTCCGTAGTGTTAGGTAAACATTATTTAATGGTCCACACTTATAATTAGGACATAATTTGTATTTAAATAAATTAATTTCTTACATTGCGTCAGGTTGTCTCGAGAGCCATTTTTGGAAAGGGGAGAATAGATAATATAGAGTTGCCGCATAGACAATTCATACTTGGTTACTTAAGGGCTATACACACAATCCAACAAGTTTATTTGTTAAATTTAGATTCCCGAGAACATTCCTATGGAAGTTTCACAAATTATTTGAAATTATATGAATTCTGAATCATCATCATCATCATCATCAGCCTATTTTAGTCCACTGCTGGACGTAGGCCTCTCCTATTAACTATGCGTATAGACACATTAGGAGGTAAATGCCCATAATCGCCACGCTGGGCAAGAATTCTGAATAAATAACGTAAAATCAAAATAATAATCCATCTCAAAATTACCCCTGACAAGTCTTATTCCAACCACCACACTACCATGTCCATAGGTACCTAACAAAAAACCCTACATACGAAACACGATTCTCCAGATTGATTATGACCTGTCTCGAAATTCACAATCACATTTTTTCCATTGTCAACAACAAAAATTCAAAACCTACCATTTGTATGCAGATGATCTCCAACTGTACACCCACGCGAAGCCAGCTGATGTCAGTGCGCTGGATTCCTCCTCAATGATGACCAAGGTTAGCATAACCTTTTAAATGCGATTCAGTTTAGGTTCGGCTTGTCAATTTTTGACAGTTACTCTATGGAACTGACACATCGCGTTTCAGTTTAGGTCCTAAATTAAATGTATTACTAATAATTAGTAGATCGTGGTAACCTAGGTAGTGGTAGGTAGTGGCTGCTTCATATTGCTGGAAGGTGCATTGATTTAGAATCGCTGTTAACCCTTTGAAGTGCCTGGTTGTCATTGTGGGGAGCTCGCGTCAACTGGTCTAATTGGACGCTGACCTACTACCGCGAAATACGAAATTTGTAAATATCGAGGATTTTTCTCAGTCACTCAAAGGAAGGCGTCATTAGAGTGCTGCTGTTCCGGTTGCGACAATCTTATTTGATAGCTCGGTGATTCCGAGTGAAGTCGGATAAAAATATTATGAATCTAAACATTTGTTCCTTTTTTTGTTTTACACGCTGTATATTATTTTGCGTAACATAACATTAAATTTGTACTTAACTTAGCGAATGAATTCGTTTGATAATGTTTACCTTAATCAATACAAATTGACGCTTACAGAAACTGGTTTTGATCTACACCCCCATTAACACAAAGTTGAATTCATTGACCGCACAAAAAACCGTCAAAACCAACCCTTCTTACGAACACAACTTTCGTTTTCAACGAATTGTTTCACAAAAAATCTCATTTCACTTGCTGCTTTTTTCATCGGGGCCCTCGGCATTAGGAGTTGGTCTCACGTCGCGTTATGTATGCGTGTGTAAGTGTGTGTGTATGTGTGCGGGTGCAGGTAACCGGGTTCGTCTGATGCAAGGATGCGTTCATATTGGAATCGATTTAGAATATTCTTAGAGGATTCTTAATGGATGATGGTTTGCGAACTGGGGGTACCACGATAGTTTATTTACCAAGTTAACCAGTAAAATAATTGAGACCCTGCGTCCTGCGCTAGGAAACCCTGTGTTACAGGACCCAGTTTCGTTAATGTTACATGATAACTTTCTCTTAAATTATAATGCTGTGTGGTGACGGTAGTAAGAATACATTTGTCACCACACCAACTCCTCCTGTGGGTGTCGTAAGAGTCGACTAAGGGATTGAAGTATCACTGACCATTCTACAAGATTGATGATGGGCAGCAGCGTCATCATAGTGGACACATTCCTGCGATCGTCAATCCGCTTGCCCAGCGTGGCGATTATGGGCGTTTACCTCCTAATGCGTCTATACGCATAGTTAATAAGAGAGGCCTACGTCCAGCAGTGGACTAATATAGGCTGCTGATGATGTTGATGATATGATAATATGTGTACCTATGTGTTCAGGGATTCAAAGGGAAGGGAAGGGGTTGTCTTAAATGCGATTCAGTTTAGGTTCCGCTTGTCAGTTTTTGACAGTTATTCTATGGAATCGACACATAGCGATTTAGATTAGGTCCTAAACTGAATCCCTTTATTAAATCGGGGTAGCCTGTTCTTGTAATACCATATTTAACTTGTGACTTGTGACTTTAGTTTGTTTAAATGTTATGTGGTATAGTTTGAGCATACAACCAGAAACTACAATTACAATTAAGGTGAACACACATTTATTAGCATGCGTACGCATGCTCAAAATGTCAGTTTAGTGTGGGACCGCGTCCAGCTTTCCGCACGCGTACGCATGCTTATGTGTTTCATATTAAACGGCCAATTATAAAAATAACCAAAATAAAAAAAATATGTGTCCAGAATTCTACATATTAGTTTGACATTTTTTTTGTTTAATTTTATATAGCTTTCACTTATATTAATTTTTCTTTTCATAACTGACGCGTTCGGGTTCATGTATACCTAACCATAAGCATGATTGCAGTAAAGAAATAAACAAATAAATAAAATGTTTTTAGACGAAATGCGTAAGCATGCTGATATTATGTGTCTTCACCCTTAAGTATAGGAAATACTTTTGGGCCGTGTGGTAGCAGTAAGAACACATTTTTCACCACCCAAACTCTTCACGCGGGTGTCGTAAGAACCCAATAACGGATTGAAGTGTTATTATGGATTACTAGCTATGGATTAATTTATCCGAAATAAATGCAGTTTTTTTTTGTTTTTTTTTTAGTGTCACTGACCATACTTTGTTAGAAGATTGATGATGGGCAGCAGCGTCATCATGGTAGACACATTACTCAGATCGCCAATCCACCTGCCCAGCGTGGCGATTATGGGCATTTACCTCCTAATGCGTCTATACGCATAGTTAATAGGAGAGACCTACCTCCAGCAGTGGACTGAGATAGGCTGATGAGGTGAAGTACTTTTACTTTACTTGTGAAAGGCTTTAAGAAATTATGAAATACTTAATAATTAGTTCATGTAGAATACAGTCTTAAAAACTTACAACTTGTGAAAACTATTAAGAAATTAGCAAGTTTATTTTTAATTCATTCCGAACTTACATTGTTAGTTATTTCAACTTTCGTATAAGTACAAGTTAAAGTAATGTTTTGATTGGATGATCTTTCCATGAGAATTTATAAAAATGTGTTATAAATAATTATTTGTTAAATTGAGATTCCCGAGAACATTCTCTAAACAAGTTTGGCAACTTATGAAACTTCTCCTCGGTACAATAATTCTAATTGGACATAATGATAATAAACTGTGATTATGTTGAATAAAATCGTTCAAGTATTCATCAATAATATTGGATATGTGGTACCATCAGATTAGGTACCTATAGGCATTATCCATATATTAACAACTTTATATGGGTTATGGAGCTCAATCTAGTGGTTTGGTATTGATACTGTCCAACAAATTCTTGGCCACGGCAGACTTAGGTATTGAAACAATACACTTTTTTCAAAAACATTTTCAGAACTAGAGCCACTTTTTTATATACTATAAATAATTATGACTATTAGTCTATTTTATGGCTAAATATTCGATTTTTAACTTTCAAATTGGCTGAGATAGGACAGTTTAAAAAGTTGAACGTCTCATTGATGGTAATAGTTTAAGTAATATGTTTAACAATAAAACATACGTACACAATAAAACAACATGATATTTATGTTGTCACAAAGTGTATGATATCTATCGTGGAGATGCCCAGGACCCTCCCGCGTTCGCCTGGGTTGCAGTCATACTACGAGGATACATAAAACATAACTTTTTTGCAATATGTCGCAGTTATCGACTGCATTGTTAAGTTACTATGAAACTTGGGTTGTATACAATGAAACATTCTTTCGGTTTCATATATCTTTCAGTGGTCTTATTAATCATTTAACAATTTAGAATCCTACTAAACTAAAGCTACTCCAGCTTACCGTTATTATTAACTTTCCTTTATTTTGTATTCATTGCAAGCGTACTTACATATATGTTACATATAACACAGTTCCAATGTTGGTTAAGTCTGTTTCATAGTTCATTGGATTTATTACATCTGTTTCAATGTAAAAATGCAGGTGTTTCATTGGATACATGCACGAGGACACAATGAAACAAATCTCATTTTTTGTTTAAAGTTGCATAACACATATACTATTGAAAATAATTAGAAACCAAGAATGCGATTCGATAGCCAACTAAATTGTTTATCTTCGAACACAATATCTCACTCGTAACTTCAAAAACACTAGAGATACAATGGTTTGAAATTTAGTTGTTTCATTGATCCACAACATAACCTACCTTAAATATCGTAGATCTATCTATAGGGTGTTTTGCTCACAGCAGACTTAATGTTATTTTTAAAGTTAGTAACCTATATTCAAAAATTTTCTAAATTTTACTTGCTTTTTCTGGGAGTCGAACCGACTTAAATGTGAATAAAATATCCCCTGTTTTTATGATCGCGACAGAATAACTAAACTCTTCTTAAGAAACATAGCTATCATTTTTAAAAAAAGGAAAGCTAAATAATTACATGACAAGTCAAGATTTTTGTTAAAATTTGTGAATGCAGAATTACTGACTTTTAACAATAACATAAAGTCTTTTGTTCAATTAGGGTCGGAAATCAGTTGGTAGACGGACTTTCCTGATAGACGATCTTATGCGCATTTACCTTAATCAAATCGGAGGGTGGCAGTTGAATAAGTACCTTTCCTTGCAAGTAACTTATTATAGTTATTATCTATGCTTAACAGAGAAATATATTGGGACATCTTACACAAATATACCTAGCCCCACGGTAAGCTCAATTAAGGCTTGTGATGTGGGTACCAGGCGACGATATATATAATAGATAGATACAGAACAGATACTTAAATACATATATAGCCATGACCAGGAAACAAATATTTGTGATATATAAATACACAAATAATGCCCTCGCCGGGATTCGAACCCCTCCAGCTTCTTAGGCAGGGTCACTACCAACTAGGCTACGGAGGCTGACAAAACAAAGAGACTGTAGTTTCGCTAAGCAGACCGCTCACTTAATAGGTACCTTAAATATTCTAGACAGGAGATTTTGCTGAAAGATTTTATGTCATTTTTAAAGGCAAATAAAACTGCAGTCAAAAGTTTTTCAAAAAATTACGTGCTTCACCCAGAAATAGATTTTTTTTTTAAATTTTGAACCAAACATTTTTGATTATATTTTTATTTAAATACATAAGTAGGATTACAAATCGCCGAGATTTGCGAACTTCTTAGTTTGCTGTAGGGTCGCTGGTGCCGTAATTCTAAGTAACTATTACTGGTGCTATCAACTAACGTATATAATTCAAAGTCGATTATACAAATTAATGTCCAAATGGCGGTCTTATCGCTAAATGCATCCCGCCGAAGCTTCAAAAAACACAAACCAGTTTATCAATGAGCTTTTGAAAATGACGCCGAAAATGCACGCAGCCCACATAATTGCCTAGTAGCTAATAACGTTTCAATCCCGACGCTAAAAAAGCTCGCCGAAATCTCGCAAGAAAATAATTGGGGAAAAAAAGAAAGGGGTGAGCTGACGTAACCACTCTCGCGCACCGCAGTGCGCGGCCGGACGGCGCGCGACCTGGTCGCGTCGGGTGTACCTACTAGCCCTTATATTTTTGAAAATCGAACAATTTTCAAACCGACAAGAGGGCTCGTGTGACAGCTTGGAATTTGTAAGTATTTTTTTTCTTTGATCGATTCCAATTTTATATGAACTTAGGAATTACACTTATAAGTTTTTACGTAAGAAGAGACAGCGACACTAAGGAATGAGAGGTGAATATCACCATCGCATTTCTTAGTATAGCTCCGTCTCTGCTACTTACGTTAAAACTTACAGGTGTAAGTCCGTTCTAACTGTAGGTAGTATTCATATTTGTAAGTTAAGATAACTTAGCCAATTAGATACCAATTAGATTTGTTCATTTATTTAAGTTATCGTTTCTTTCATGAGTTATTTATATTCGAAAAAAATCTACAACCTTAAGTTCCTCCTGTCATTTTTAAATTCAATTATCTATATAATATACCTATAAAACACCTACTTGTTTAAAAAGCTACATGTTGCATGCACTTATTCAAAGTCAGGCATTCTATGAAAGACTGCTTACGGGACTAAATTGCTGGCTGGGTGGTCCGCGTATGAAATTCCTATGATATCGATACATTAGCCGTTTCCTCTTTACTCTACTAAAATACCTAATACCTATCTAACAGTGTTAAACACCCATAGTCAATATTACTTATATAGGATATTTGGGATAACTTTTTAGTTTTCCACCACGTGTCTTGACATTTGTCGTTACTGAAATAAATTGAGTTAAATTAAAACAACAAAGACTTCAGTCAGATAGCTCCGACT